>PITA01007607.1:0-91213 GCA_004023965.1 Spilogale gracilis | reverse complement strand
CGGCTTCTGCCCGTTCCAGAAACCCTGGGCTTCCTTTCTAGGAACGGTGATTTCAGTAGTTCGCCCTGATTGGGAAGGGGGGGCAGAAGGCCATCGGGGTGTCTAACCACTTTGTTAATTGACTTTCCGTCCTTATTTTCGACGCTGCCAGTTCCTGAGTTGTGCGGTGGCTGCAAACGGGTTTGGCTGTCCGGTCTCTCCACCTCCAGTTTAGTGTGTCCTCCCCCTCCCGCCCCACGTTTCTTCCCACTGCCTGAATTTTGTTGCTTTTGGTTCTCTCTCCCCTCCTGATAGGCAGGGATTGAACCTTAGAGAACTCCCTTTATTATGGCTTATTGGGATCTCAGGATTGCCCAGAGTAGATGCTTAGGCTCAGGATGCTTTCTACCTGCAAAGTCCCTCTCTTCAGTTGGTGCAGATGAGTGAATAGAATGAGTACAGTTTGAATTCCACGGTCGGCTTCTCCAAGTGCCCGAGCGCGGTGACGCACTCCTGAGGCCCTTGTTCCCTTCAGGAGATGGTGCCTTCTGTTTTCTCTTCGTTAGTCAAAGACAATATAAGTACATGCCTGTTTTTTCATATCCCTAATAGTGACCTCCACTTCCGACTTGAGCTGAGAACCTGCTTTTCTCCATTCTGTGTCTCAAGATCGTGTGGGCACAGACCCATTTCTTGGAGCCTCGTAGTATCTCTCTGGAGAAACGTCTTCAGTTGATGTCTGTTTAGGGGGCCCAGCCCCTGGCCTGGAATTGCATGTGTGCTTCTTGGGGTGGAGAGAGGGGAGCACCGTCAGCCCAGGCACTGGCTCGGTGGTGGTCCACGCGGGGCCTGGGCACAGGTGCACAGCAGATGTTGGATAGCCTGCCAGGTGTTCGGGCGGCACATGGTGGAGCCAGTTGGCTGTGTGTTAGGGGGTGACGTGCTGTGGATGGAGCCCCGTGCTGTGCAAGAGCTCCCCAGCCTGGGCAGAGGCCTCATGCGTGGCCCAGCGCTGCTGCTCTGTAAATACCCGGTGTTTAGGAACCAGTGGCTCAGGTGTGTACTTAAGCAGGTAAGGCTGCTCTGGTGGGATATGACCTTAAAATGATTTCCTACTTAGGAACAAAGTACTTTCTTTGGGGAGGGTGTTGAAGTTCATAGTATAAATCATTGAGCAAAAGTGAGAGAGAATTCTGAACTTGGAGGACAAGGTTGTGGTTAGCAGTTATTTTACCCACCGTTTCATAGGATAACTTTGAAGTTCTGTGCAGTGTGGTTACAGTTGCTAAATTGCTACCTGAACTCCTGATGAACTGAGAGCCAGCTAAGAGAGGTATTGTTTCAACGATCCGTGAGCTTCCTTGTGTTTGATGGGCTTTCATTGTACCAGATATTTCTTGAGAGGTAATTTGAAAAGAGAAAAATTATGTTAAGTACAAAGAGTTACTCACTTCCTCAGTGGTTCCTCATGGTAGGCGGGTTTTCTTTTTTCTTCTGCTCCTCTGTGTTACCTGAATAGATAAGTGGGGGGAAGTAAAGGTGCCGTTGGCTTTGCTGAGTTGAGAAAATAAATATTTGTTGCTAGTAGTGGAGGGAAGCCTTGAAGGAGTAGGACAACCTTTTTTTTACCTTCTTCCCAAGGGCAGGGCTCTGGTGGGCTCCTTCTGTCCTTGGGGAGTCCTCGAGGCCTCTGCCCAGGTGGGGGGCTCTTACACCCATTTTACAGCTGGGAAAACAGAGGCTTAGGAAGTTTAACCAAGGCCCCTCAGCTAGAAAACAGCCCTGTTGGGGTTTGAGCCCCGACCCCTGATGCCTGCATTGGCAGTGCTCTCTCTTACATGAGAGTGCCTCCTACAGAGCCTTTCAGACCCAGCCCTTCCCTGTCCTGCCCAGTGGGGCTCCTGTGTCCCTCAGGTCACCGTGTGCTTACAGCCCCTGTGAAACCAGCCCAGTCCAGGCCTGGTAGGAGATGGTATTTTGGGTACTTTTATTCTTTTTTTTTCTTACTTTTAAAGATTTTGTTCTTGCTCTGGTATTATTTTTAAGTGGCTTCCTAGAATGTAGGATTGTGGCTGTGGGGGTGGTGACTTGAGCATTAAGATGTTTTCCCCATTCCTGATCCCCTCCCCAGTCCCTCTCCTGAGCCCTTCGGCCCTCGCCGGGAGCGGGACTGGGGCCGTTGGCTGGCCTCTGTTTACTGCCTTTCAGTTGTTGCTGGATTAGCTGAAAAAGGTACCCGTAATCAAACCAGTGGCTTTTAAGTTCTAGCATTTCTCCTCGTCGCCCAGAGAGCTTGATGAACTGCAGAGTGCTAAGGCTGGTCGGTCCAGGATGGAAATGAACAAAGTTTTCCTGGTGTGTGTCTGCCTCTGGGACCACAATTTGAAAACCATTAAACTGGAGAATTAAAAATCCTTAAATCCCTATTGCTCTTCACTGTGGGACACTCTACAGCGATGCCTGTTGGAAAGTTTAATTGAAAATCAATGTTTGGGGTGCCTGACTGGCTCACTCAGTAGAGCATGTGACTCTTTTTTTTTGGGTTTTACCAGTTCAGATGTTCATTTTTATTATTTATTTATTTTAAATGTAAGTTCACGTTAGTTAACATACAGTGTAGCCTTGGTTTCAGGGGTAGAATTTAGTGATTCATCAGTGCAGCTAGTACCCAGCGCTCCTGACGTCATGTGCCCCCCTTAATGCCCATTGCCCATTTAGCTCATCTCCCCTCCTGCGTCCCCCCCAGTACCCTAGTTTGTTCCCTATACTGAGGAGTCTCTTATGGTTTGCCTCCCTCTGTTTTTATCTTATTTTAGTTTTCCTTCTCTTCCCCATGTTCATGTGTTTTGCTTCTTAAATTCCACATGTGGGTGAAATCAGAGGGTGCTTGCCGCTCTCTGACTTGCTTCACTGAGCATCCTACCCTCTGCTTCCATCTCTCTGCTTGCAGATGGCAAGCTTTCCTTCTTTTTGATCCCCCGGTAATATGCCACTGTGTCTGTGTTACCACGTCTTCTTGATCCGTTCATCCGTTGGTGGACTTCTGGGCTCTTTCTGTAATTTGTCTGTTATTGATAGTGAGAACGTACAACTCTTGATCTTGGGGACGTGAGTTTGAACTCCACATTGGGTGTAGAGGTGCCTTAAAAAGCAAAGACCGTTCTTGGGGCACCTGGGTGGCTCAGTTGGTTTAGCGACTGCCTTCAGCTCAGGTCATGATCCCGGAGACCTGGGATCGAGTCCCACATCGGGCTCCCTGCTCGGCGGGAAGCCTGCTTCTCCCTCTCTCACTCCCCCTGCTTGTGTGCTTGTGTTCCCTCTCTGACTGTGTTTCTCTCTGTCAAATAAATAAAATCTTAAAAAAAAAAAAAAAAAGCAAAGACCGTTCTTGAGACTTATGACTTGCATTTCAGAAGACGGACTCTGGAACCATGGGTCTAACTTTGGGAATTGACTAGGCTTCTGTGAGACTTGTTAGAGCCTTAACTATTTAGCAGGTATTATAACCCTATTGGGAAGTAAAGGAAGATGTGTGTTCTGTGTCTTTTTGACGTCGGAAGCCTCTCTCAGAACTAGCGTTCCACGGTTCTTTTGGAAAACACCAAACCACAACAGAAGTCCTGAACTTGATCATTTTTCCACAGGGTTGTGAGGATAACTTCTCTTAACTGTCCTTTTTACCAAGTCATTCCCTGCTTAGAGAACCGTAGGTTGCTTCCTGACCAAATAGTTCGTACTGCTTTTCCGTCCTCCTGGGTCAGCTCTCGGCTCCTCCTGCCTCGGGAACCTGCTCATCTGGCAGGATACCCCATAGCTATTTATGTCGCGCTGCCTTCTTTCTTCCTAATTGGATTTGAGGGGAAGACCTTCAGGGATGGTGTGCACTCTCGGGCCAGCTCCCCATGCTGAGCGCCTGCTGGGGAGGCGGGGCAGTTAGGAAATGAGGGGGCTCTCTTTGGGCAAAATTGATTTTCTTTTCTTGCGGTTGTTCTGCTTAACACTTAAGATATACATATATGTGTGAACTGGGAAAAGTATTCCAGGCCAGTAGAGTTTTTAATGTTTGAGATGTTAGAGGCTTTATGGTTTTACGTATAAAAGTTGGTTTGATTTTTAATTTGAAAAATAATCTGCATTTCTATGTTAGCAGTCTTTTATTAGAGTTTACTGCGATGAGCTAAATTTCAGTCTTACCGGACTTGCTTATTTGGGGAAGGGAGAGGTCTTGATTTTTTTTTTTTTTTTTAAAGAGCACTGTAATATTTCAGAGGTTTTTTTTGGTGTGTTTTTTCCAATATAAGGGTAAATGGTATATTAAACAGATTTAGGAGCTGGACTGTGTCAGGACGGGTAGTTGTGAGGTTTGCGTTCCTCTCTTCCATTTGTCAATGAAGAGTCTGGAGTCTTTGTAAAAACAATTTGTCACTTGTTATGTCAGTGTCATTCAGGGGGCTCCCGTCCGTGTTGTCTCCTTCAAGCAACAGTGAGGTGCTGCCGTCAGGTGACACAGGCACGCTTCCTGACCTCGTGGTCCTCACAGCGGCTGCATGGGTTTGGCCCCGACGCGGGCATGCCCGACGGTGGTGGCACTTAGCAGTCAGGCTCCCAGAGCGCCAGCAGCCCGGGGTGTGACCAGCGATACCGCGGGATGGAATTTCATTTCCGCTTAGGCCTGAAGCGGGGTCATGTTCTCCAGCAATCCCCTGGTTTAAAACAGCTTTGACTTGAAAAGCGGTTTTGCCAAGGATCTACTGGATCCCTCCCTTTGGATGGATTACTGTGTAGGTGGAGCAAAGGTTTCTGAGCTCCCCCCCTTACATATAAATGTAAATGTCTCTTTGCATACATGGGGGCATATAAAGTATGTTAATTTCTTTTCATTGTGATCTCTCAGTAAGTAGCCTTTAAAAACCTTGCGCTGTAGGGCTGCCTGAGTGGCTCCGTTGTTAAGCCTCTGCCTTCGGTTCAGGTCATGGTCCCGGAGTCCCAGGATCGAGCCCCACATCGGGCTCCCTGCTCGCCAGGAAGCCTGCTTCTCCCTCTCTCACCCCTCTGCTTGTGTTCCCTCTCTAGCTGTGTTTCTCTCTGTCAAATAAATAAAATCTTAAAAAAATAAAATAAAAATGTTGTGCTGTAACGCTCCTCGTCAGAAGTAGTTTTTCCTCTTTGTAGTTCCAGAAAGAAAAAAGTTTCTATATTCTTATCTCCAAAAGGAACAAACCCCTCAACATCCTGAAAAACGGAGCGAAAAATTACTTAAAGTGATGAAATGTTGATGAATTGCTAAATTCTACTTCTGAAACCACTATCACACTCTATATTAACACCCTTGAATTTAAATAAAAATTGGGAGGAAAAAAGATGTAAAAAAAAGATGAAATATTTTAAGCCCTTTTAAAATGGTGAAATTCTCCATATTATACGCGGTTTGTTGCACATATTATTTCTTAGTAGGTTAGACAGAGCGATCAAGGCTGGTTTTGAAATTCGGTGAAAATGAGTCTTCCCTGTGTCCTTCTGTGTCAGGATAGCGATAATTGTATTCATTTCTGCCGGGGAATCTGTGGGGAATCTGTGGTCGTAAGGTTCTTGGAAAACCAGAGCGAGAGCTTCACTTACTTACCTGCTGCTGTATGAGAGCCCCACCTCCCAGGCTTGCCACACCACCTGTGCTTAGTCTATGAAAAAGTTAGGTGAAATGGGTTGAAGATAGGTACAGAAATGGGAACCCCCTTCTGAGAGCACATACTCTGTCCGCCATGAAATCATTTCTAAAGCAAAACCATCTGTGATCCCACTACTTGAGTACAGCTGTTACTTTATTTTCCAGTTGTCTCTGTACATACGTATCTTTTAAGAAATCGCATTCATATTTAGGTGCTTATTTTATATTGTTTTCCATCCAGCAATGGATCATAGATATTGTCCCCCCATTTCCACATTATTTGTTTTTTAGCTTTTTTTTTTTAAAAGATTTTATTTATTTGACAGAGAGAAACACAGCCAGAGAGGGAACACAAGCAGGGGGAGTGAGAGAGGGAGAAGCAGGCTTCCCGCAGAGCAGTGAGCCGGATGCGGGGCTCGATCCTGGGTCTCCCGGATCATGACCTGAGCTGAAGGCAGTCGCTTAACCAACTGAGCCACCCAGGCGCCCCTGTTTTTTAACGTTTTAACCAACTTGCCCTTGCCTCCGTCGTGGAAGGCACGCCTCTTCCTTGGGACACAGCGCTCTGGCCAGAAGCACTGTCCTCTTCGGCTCTCCTGGTTGGACAGAGTAACCTTGCCCCTTTTTTTGCCTTTGGAGAAAGAAACAGTAATCCATCATTCCTCATCCTTCAACGGTGTTATTGGACAGCACTGTTACTGTTGTTAATGAGTCTTTGTGGTTAATTGCTTTCCTTCCTTTGATGAGCTAGACCAGCTCACCGAGTGGGGTGGCAGATTCTTGCTGGGCTCCTCTTCCCTTGCTGAGTTGTGTCCCAAACAGAGGACACTCTGTGTGGACTGGGGCCCACAAAGACTGTGTGTGTGTGTGTGTGTGTGTGTGTGTGTGTGTGTGTGCGTGCGTGTGTGCGCGCGCACCTGCATATGCGTGCCCGGGCTGTTGTGAGCAGTAACTCAGCAGCAGAACCGCTCTCCTTTCTGGGTCTCCTCTAGTTAGCCAGTGAAGCAAACTGTAGGGACCCGAGGATGAGCAGCAGGAATTCGGCCTGGCTGAATTGTATTCTTAATTGTTCTTCAGGTGAATACTTTATCTATGTGGTAAGTATTCTAGTTTTTTGTTTTGTTTTGTTTTTTAAAGATTTTATTTGTCAGAGAGAGTGGGAGTGCACAATCAGGGGGAGTAGCCGAGGGAGAGGGAGGGCAGGCTCCCCCCTGAGCAGAGACACCCCCCCGCACCCGACTTGGGTCTGGATCCCAGGACTCTGGGATCATGACCTGAGCTGAAGGCAGACGCCTAACTGACTGAGCCACCCAGGCACCCGAGTATTCTAGTTGTAACATGACTTTTATATATTGTGTGTATTTATTTTCAGTCTTTTGCTTTAATGAAAAGTTGTAGATGACAGGGAAACTGGCAGGCTGTGAGAGGTGCAAATATTCGTGAGTTGCGGTTACTGCTCTGAATGAACCTTCACTATGAATAGGACCGGACCTGCTCTTCAGCAGTTTCACGGTACGTACCACAGGCCGCGTATCCGTGGTTCTTCTGTGCAAGGTGGCTAGCGAGCGGGGGCCTGCTGGCCGCCATGGGTGGGTGTTGAGGGAGGGATGCCTCGCTGGCTGCCTGGGGGGCCGGGGGCTGCCGGCCGAGTCTCTCCGCACCAAGACTGGGGATTGGCCCCCTCATCCCTTCACGTCGTCCTGCCGGCTCGTTTCAGATCAGCGTGGATCTTTCCTCCAAAGGAGCTCGGAAAAACTTGTTTCCTAGAGACTTGGATGTTTGGAACCTTGAATAAGGGAGAGGGGCCTGTAACTACTGACTTTCTACCATATGCACATTGTGGTGAGTAAAGAATTTGAGAATTAGAAGGCAGTGATCGGAGACTTTAGTATTAGTAAGTTCTGCTGGAACCTGTTGGCCTTTCATTCAAATTTAAAAATTCTTCTTTATTGTACGGTTGATTGTCTTTATTTGTTTAGCTCTTGGGAGCCTGGACCCGGAATTGGGTGTTGGTGGATAGATGTGCCATTACTGAGGAGGAGGAAGTTGTCGTCAGGCCCTGTGGGCCAAGGCTTTTGCTATTTAGAGCTGAAACAGGCTAAATGTCGACTGGCCTCTTGCCTTGTGGTATTTCATAAAACAAATATTTATAAGTATTTATTAATATTTTGATTATAATTTAGTTCAGGATCCTGCCACTGCTACAGTTGCAAGCAGAAGCAAAATTTTTCATGTGTCAGGAAGAAAGTTTAAAATATGGACATTGCCCCAGTGCATGTCAGATTTGGTCTGCAAGTTCGTTGCTTAGAAGTCTGGCATGTTTTCTTGTAGAAACGAGTTTAGAGATGGTGGTTAAGTTGTGAGGCCAGGCTAGAAAAGCCTTACCAACCTATAGCTTAAGGGTCAAGTTCCTGGTTCCAAGGACAGGAAGCCAGTTGGTATAAGAGAGCTAGGGGAGAAGGAAGCATTTTCTTTCCTTTTCTTGGTGTAGGGCTGGCCCCGGACAGCATTTCCCGGCTCAGGGGGGTCTCTTGCAGAGTGCTGGCCCTCATTGTTACCCCCAGTCCCTGTCTCCTCCACCCGGGAAGGCCTTCTTGGCACCATGCCTCTGGTTCGAGACCTCCTGACCCCATCCCTGGCAACAGGTTTCAGTCATTCCCAGCTCAATTTCTGACTCCTTGTTTTAAAGCTGATTTTAGCTAGATGTTGGGAAAGCCTCTATACTCATTGATACACAAGTAGTAGTAGTCGATTCCAGGAAGAAGGTGTGTTGCCCTAAGTACATACCTAAGATACAGAGTATTGGGCGGTGAAAGATTGATGGCATCCGTAGGAGACGATGTGTGTGCACTAGGAAGCCGGCGCTGTCACGCCCTGCACATGCTGCTGGTGGAATTCGGCAGACAGATGATAAATCCTGTCTTCAGGGGGCCCACGTTCTGATAGCAGGGGCACGAATGTGAGCTCACTCGTCCGTGGGACGAACGCAGCAGCAGGAGCGTAAGGCACAGTAGTAGCACAGAGGAGACAGAAATGAAATAGCAGGACATGGCTCTCTGAAAACGGATGAAGGAAATGATGCCTGAGCTCTGTTCTAGAAGATGTTTTAAAGGCAGAAAGAAGAGTGTTTAAAAGTTTTGTTTTTGTTTTTAATAGCATGAAGTCTTTGGAAAAGTGCAAGGAATTCAGTTTTGTTCGACATGAAAGGGAAAGGAAGGAGAACAAGAGACAGGAATTGGAGAGGTCGTCAGGGAGCACCTGATAAAGGGCCATGCCGAGTGGGCCCAGTGAAGCCGGATCCCAGGGGAGTTCACAGCTGTAGGCAGAGCCCGGTTTTGGATTTTAACAGCTTGGTCCCTGGGCTAGGAAACCCTTGCTGCCCTGGGCGCGCTAGCGGGTCTGGACGGAGGCATCAGTGGTTGGGCGGGGAGAAGGGGAAGGATACTGGAGGGAGCAGTGGGTGGAATGGGCTGGATTTGGTAGGGGTGGCAGTGGAGGGAGAGAGGGATCCGAGGGGAGCCTTAAGGGTTCGGGCTTGGGCATGTGGGCAAATAAATGGACGGGCCGCCAGATGATCGACTCCTGGAGGTGAGATAGGAGATCTTTATCTCTTTCAGGAGCCTGGGATGTAGGTGGAGGAAAGAAGTAGGTGGTTTCATAACTGGGTCTGGAGCTTGGGGAAGGGTCCAGATGAGGAGGGACCGAAGCTGTGACTTACTAAGGAGGTCATCAGTGGTGGTTAGCAGTACAGGCGTGAGCACGTTGGAGAGGGTGTTGAAGAGCCAGGAGCCCGCGTGAGGCCTCGCAGGCACCACCTACCTGCCCTTCTTTGGGAGCCCTGCTCGGAACTCTGCTGGCCCAGCAGCAGGGCATTGCCAGCCAAGGCCCCAGGGTGGAGGGAAGGGTGCTAGTCTGTTCCCCCGGGGCAGGGTTCACAAGCTGATTGTCCTGAACTCAGGAGCAGCTTGTAGTGTCTTGGGCGGCAGGGCGTTTGTTGTGACAAACATTTTATTAGGTTAAATCTTGTGCCAGAGCTCCAAGTACCTCGTCTTCAAAATATGCTTCATTCTGACCCTGAATCTCTTTCATGGGTGGTTTAATGGGTGGGGCTCCGGAAGTGGATCAGTGAGCTGGAGAGCAGATTTTAACAGGACGTTCAGACAGAGGTCGGTGTGGAAACCTCTAGATGAACTAAACCAAACGAGCCTTCGTTTTAGCCCAGAAGGATGAAGCAGAGGTCCTCGCGGTGCTTCTGACTGCACCTGGCCCAACCTGCGAGGAAGTCAGGGATAATGAAGGCAGTGATGGGGCGGGTTGTGTTGGGTGATGGCGCTGTTGAAATCATTTTCTTCAGTATGTGCACAGCTGAAGCATGCTAGAACACTAGTTTTCGACAAGAAATGGATTCAGGAGTTGTATCTTGTTGGTTAACTTTTAGTTACTCTCCAACAGGCATGATGTTTTCGGTAACTTGGGGATCTGGAGAGGACAGTTCATAAAATTTGATGGGGTAGATCAGAACTGCTTAGTGGTGTCACTCTTTTTGCCAGAGCTAATTTTAGTGATTAGAGTGGAAGGGCCCAGTGTGCAGCTGTGCTCAGTGAGGAGCTGTGGGTGTTCAGTGCCTTGTGGGCTCTTTGGGGGCAGGATCTGGAACAGTGAGGGTACTCCTGCCCACAGCAGGATTGAGCACAGGGTCGCGGACGTCCCATATATTCTCTGCTCCCCTCCCTCCCCTGTCAGTATCCCGCCCCACATTATATTGGTTCCCATCCATGAACCTACATTGATGCTTCATTATCACCCGAAGTCCGTGGTTTGTGTTAGGTTCACCTGTCGCCCATTCTGTGGGTTTTAACCGATACGTGAGGACAGGTATCCACTCTTCACAGCATGTGGAAGAGCTTCACTGCCCTGAAAGTCAGTGAGGGTATTTTAAAAACATGTCCTTTTGGTTCTATTGGAATATTTTTTTTATCTGTACACCATTTTTCCCCTCATCGTTTTTTATTTTTTTTTTTAACAGTAGTTTCTGTTGATGTGGAGGAGCCTGGGTTGTCCGTGGTCTCCGTCCTCATGAAAGCTGTGTGCATTTGGGGTTCTCTAGGTGCACGTATCTAGAATCACGTCTTGAGAAGTTAGTGGGTCTTGGCAGTCATCCAGGAACCAGATGAGGAAGATTCTTTTTTTAAAAAAAACCAAACCAGTTTTATTTATTTATTTATTTTTAAAGATTTTATTTATTTGACAGAGAGAGAGCGTGAGAGGGAACACAAGCAGGGGGAGTGGGAGAGGGAGAAGCAGGCTTTCTGGAGAGCAGGGAGCCTGCTGGGCTCGATCCCAGGAACCCAGGACCATGACCGGAGCTGGAGGCAGACACTTAAGGACAGCCACCAAGGCGTCCCAGGAGGGGAGATTCTAATAGGGCATGTCCCCGCAGTTCCTTATTGGTTCTCTGCTCCCCGGTTAGTTATTCTGAGACTGTTGAGTTAAAAAACAGGTCTCCACACTGAGAGTGGAGGTACCCTGTAAGTCCTCTCAGTAGCTCTCCCTTTTTGTTTGGACTCTGAAATTTCTGTCTTGCCATCCTTTCCCATCTGTGTCAGGGGGAAGGCAGTCTCTCCCTGGGGATGGAGTGGGTGCTCTTAGGCTTTGCAGGTGCTTTGCTTCGGAGCCCCGGAGCCCCCCAACTCCACCGACTCCACCTGTGTCCTCGGTCCTGCCTGTCCTGAGGCCCTGTAGACCTGCCCCCGTACTGATGACCTCTCCTTACTGTCTCGCATGTTTCTGACCTCAGTTTGGTCCTTAGGGTCCGAACCCCTTCCTGTGTAACCCAGTTACTGTGGAAGGCTGGTGGGAATTGTAAGGAGGGAAAAATTAATTCCATATGGTTTACCCCACCCCTCCCCCCAGACTAATGTAAAGATTCCTTTAAAAAATTGAGCTATTACAAATTTTAATTTATTTAAAATATTACAGAAGCAATACATAATTAACTAGAAAAAAAATCAAACAGTGCAGAATTGTATGGTTTTATCCCCGAGGGGTAACTAATGTTGAGGGTAAGGATTCTGTGGTTGCCTTAATTGCAAAGGGTTGTTTACTCTTCTACATTGAGAACTGAAGGAGAAGGCTGGGAATTCCATTTACTTTTTTCTTCCTTATCACAGCAGTTCCATTGGAAATGTCACTAACCTCTAACAGAGACCCCTTAAGCAATCCAGTTTCTTCTGCCAGCACTTAAGTGCTTTTCATATTCCTGATGAGACAAGATACTCATTCTTCAAACCAACAGAAATTGATTGGATGTCTGCTGTGTTCGAAGGACCCTGCTAGAGGCTGGGGAAGTAGATGAGCTTTGCCTGCTCTCCTTAATGTGCTCACAGCCCGTTGTCTGGCAGACATTCTGGCATGCCCAGCAAGTTCTGGGAGTACAGGGTGAGACTGATCAAAGCGGATGAAAAGAAGGAAGCCTTCCTGGAGGAGGTGGCATTTGATCATATAAGTAGTTCTTTAAGGTGATAGTGGGTAAAGAGCATTCCAGGCAGATAGGATCTTATAGAATTGACTGTAGTTTGGGATAACTCGTGTTAGATCAGTTAGATTAATGTTTTTCCTTCCCTACCTGAGAAAATGAGAAAGAAAAGGTATTAGATTTAAGTTTGGAGAAGGATAAAAGTGTTAAAAAAAAAAAAAAGAAAGGTGAAGTCTGGGGTTTCAAGTCTGATGGTGTCTCCTTAATGGATTGGATAATCCAGATTATCCTGGAGTGGCCTGAAGTGGCTTTGGTGGCTTCTTAATTTATTTCTGATTTGCTTGAGGGGACAATAGCAAGGGGAGATTGGAAACCTAGGTAGGTCTTGATTTCTATAGGCTGGCCGTCAATATATTACATTTTTTAAAGTAGACCTTAATCTTCATTCCTAATTCAGAAGAATGTTTTATTTTTTTTAAATTGGGCTAAATACACACTGAAGCATGGTAGGCAGTGTAGATGGTTTTGCTTTATTTTGTGTGCTTAGGGCCTCTGCAACTAAGCAGAAGTACCCTGCCAGGGGTGCCTGGGCGGAGGGGCTCAGTTGGTTAAGTGTCTGCCTTGGGCTTAGGTCCTGGGATGAGCCCCGCATGGGGCTTCCTACTCAGCAGAGAGCCTGCTTCTTCCTCTGCCCTCTGTGCTCTCCTTTTCAAAGAAATAAAATCTTAAAAAAAAATACCATGTAAATGTGTGTGTTTTGACCTTTGAGCCAGGAGCTTTCCCCAGGGGGAGGCCAGTGTGTGAGGAAACACGGATGGGCTTCAGAGACGCTTACCTGTGCTTGAGACACAACTGTGGGAAGGAGGCAGCTCCTGTTTAATAAAAGGCAGAAGAAACAAGGTTCACCTTCTCTGAGCGAGTCCCCCTAGTCGGCGGCCACCACGTGTCAGTGGCGTGTCATCACACGTAGGGCGAGGACCGCCCTGTGGACGGTGGAGGTTGGCCGCAGAGGGCAGGCCTGCAGCCTTTAGGGCTAGAGCTGTGATACAGAACATGGGGCCGCGGAGCGAGTGAGGCCCCTGCAGCAATCAGGGCCATTAAACTAGAGAGTTGCAAGATGTGACTTCCTGCTCTGGGAACTCACACCGGGCTTCGCAGGGAAGATGGGTGGCTTTTGATCGTCTTAGTTTGTGATGAGCTGAAGCCACTTCAGAGGGTTGGAGTGAAAAATTCCCTTAACCTGAAACCTTTGGGCGGCACAGTGTGAGTGGTGTCCACGGTCTCAGGGTGGAGGTTCGGGTGGAGTTGTGTTAACAACAGTCCGGGTGCAGAGGCCCCTGCCTTGTGACCCCTGTGGTGCCCGCCCGGGCTCAGGAGGGCGGCTTCTCTAGTCATCACGACTTAGGGCTTCCTGCGAGGTCCAGATGCTTATGGAAGGTCCTGTAGTAGATTAAATAGTTGACTAAGTAGATTAAGTTGTTTCTTCATTTTTCATAGAGAAAGCTGTGGCTTGAGGGGGAGTCGTGGTGGGCGGACCTGGCTGGTGTGTGATCTGAGGCCGAACCCTGGGGACAGGTCAGCTCCTCGACACCCACGTGATCTGTCTTCCCATATCCAGCCCTGAGTTGGAATTTACTGTGTGCCATTCATCTGCGCTTCAGCTACTACTGCATGTAATTTTAGCATTTGTGACTTGGAAGAAAAATGCAACTAAGGCTTCAGGTCAAACTGTAATGGGAACATGAGAACATTTGTTATATACCAGTTGAAAAAATTTTCATATATTATTCTCAGGACAGCTGTAGCCTGTATGCATTTGTCTATTTTACTGATGAGTAAACTCGGGCTTGCAGAAGCGGGTGACCGGTAAGAAATGGAGATGGTTTTGAACCCACCTGTCTCTGGCCATGGGTGCCATCTTTTTTCTACCCTGCCAGGTTCTCTAGTGCATTTGCCTACTTGACTGCAGACTTAGTTCTCAAGGGAGAAATTGGTGACCCCGCCCCATAAATGGCCTCCCTCCTCTGAGGGCTGAGCAGCCCATTGTTCTGTATGGAGAAGAATTACAGTTTGGGATGGATTTATTGGGGTGTTTGATTGGGTAGTTGATTGAGGCTGTGATACTGAAGTATAGAAAAGTGTACTTGTATGTGTCATGCATTTATTCAGTGTGCCCAGTTGGTCAGACAGAATGGGTAATAAGGCCAAGGTTTCCGGGTTGATAGCTGAATATGTATCTGGGGGCCTTGCAGAGAACACAGTGATTTGAAGTTTACGCCTCCTCCTCTTGCCTCCCCACCACCAAGGCCTCCCTGTGCGGCACTCTGAAGAGGAGTCTGAGTGCAAACACTGGGAAAACAACACACAGCCAGCACTCTGTTCACTTTTTAAAATAATTTGTATGATCTTTTCAGTATCCTTCCTTCTTCCCTCCCTCCCTCCATCGTTCCCACTCTCCCTTCCTTCCTCCCTTCTTTCTTCCTTTCAAAGGTTTTGTTTATTTATTTGAGAGAGAGCACAAACAGGGTTAGGGGCAGAGGATGAAGCAGAATCCCCACAGAGAGCCCAACATGGGCATGGGATCCAGGGACCCCGGGATCATGACCTGAGATGAGGGCAGATGCTTAAGTGACTGAGCCACCCAGGTACCCCTAAATATTTTTTTTTTTTTAAGATTTTATTTATTTATTTGACAGAGAGAAACAGGCAGAGAGGGAACACAAGCAGGGGGAGTGAGAGAGGGAGAAGCAGGCTTCCGGCTGAGCAGAGAGCCTGATGTGGGACTCGATCCCGGGTCTCCAGGATCATGACCCGAGCCGAAGGCAGTCGCTTAACCAACTGAGCCACCCATGCGCCCCACCCCTAAATATTTTCAATATAAAAAGATCATGCAAAAACACAACTAGGTGTAGGAAGAAGGGGAGCGGAGACGTTGGAGGGCCTCAGAGATCAAGGTAGGAATAACTAAAAGTGTTCTGTGGCAACGAGAAGAGTCAATGTGTTATGTCCCTTTCCAGTTGAGAAAATCTTTCTTCTTGGCTTTTTTTTTTTTTTGAACCTGCTGCTTGGTTCTCTCTTGACACCTTTTTGGAAGTGAGAGCTAGGAATCTTACTCTCCATGATAGAGGCCGTGCCCACCTGCACGGCTGGGATTGGGGGTGGGAAGACCTCTTGGGGGTGATAATTAGGAAGAGGAGCAACCAGCCTGCTTATCCTTTGGATTGGTTGAAAGGAGGCGGAGGAGAAGGACGGCAGGTGGCCGGGGAATTCTGGAGGCCTTCGCTGCCCACGAGCACTTGAGTTGGCCAGTGAATGGAAGAAAGCCTCTGCCATATTCTTGGCAAAATTGGTCACCTTATAGCTATCTCATTCATAGTTCAAGCTTTTTGACGGGTCTGATGATTTTCGTCATTAAAAGGAAGCAAAACCAAAAATATCGACAGGTCTTTAGTAAAATGAGTTACTCCAGTATTTGGTTTTTGTAACATTTAGTGGAAAGAAGGTCGGTAGGCCTTTGGCAGCAAAGGGTCTTCTTATGTGTGGCCGCCTGAGATCTGGGGCGTATCTGTGGGAGGACCCAGTGTTCTGTGGGACAAGGTGATCAGAGCCCTGTGTGGCCTGCTCTTTACCAGGCATCTGTTAGGAAAAGGGCACTGGACTCATCACCTGGGCCCTGCTACCAACATTACTTTGCCAGACCTTATTCTGTGAAGTGAAGATCCATGTGTAAGTAAATGTGCTGTCCTTTAACCTGAATGATTTTGTGTATTGAAGTTATTTCTTTCATTCTTCAGTGAAACCTAGGATGACAAAGTTTTAAGAGTATTGAATCACATCTGTATCTTAAGAAATTCTTGTGCTTTTCCAGTTTCTTTAGAGTTTCATGTTTCCTTTTTAGCTTCAGAAGAAAAATTTAAATGGACTTAAAAATAAATGCAAATATAGCAGAAATTAAGGGTTTTTTTTTCAGATTTTTTTGGGTAGTATTTTGGTTTTGTTTATTGGTTCTTCATGTGGAGGGAATTGTTTAACAGAAATGTAGTCGTTAACAGTTTTTGGTATACTACAGTTCAAGATCTTTAATCTATTATAGAAGCACATTTGCTGCTTTTAAGTTCTTGATTATTGTCCAGATTGATTTAGGGTAATGGATTAGAGATGTCTGGAAACTGACCTTTTGCAGCCAGAATGATTTGAGCCAAGAACTTGGGACCATAAACTTAACATCTTCCTCAAGTTGAGTCTGGCCTTAAAAAAGGAAAAATTTCTCAGTATATGTGTGTGTTTGTATGTGTTCATTAAAAATGGAAGTGTTACAGCTCTGCTTTTTCTTAGTATAAATTTATAAAATAAGCTCATTGGTTGGGACAATGCAGAAAAACACCAATTAAAAAAACCCGTAAATAACCACGTGTTAATATTTTAGTGTACATCCTTGTGAAGCAGTTTTCTGTGACTGTATGTTACCCAGTTGCCCCCTCCGCACACAACAAAGTGGACCCCCCCATATGTCCTGTTGCATTATGTGCTTTTTCCCGTGAAGCATTGGAATGTACTCCATGTCAATAAATCATCATCTGGAGTGGCTGCTTGGTATTTCATTGAATGGCTGGCAGAATAGTTCCTGAAACGAATCCTGCATTAGTAGGATACCTGCTTAGGTTGTTTGCAACTTAAGAAAAAAAAGGAAAATGCCAGTGACTATATGAATCTTTACATTTACTAGTTATTTCCTTAGGATGCACTAGAAGTGGGAGTTTTATTTTTTGACTTTCAATTTTAGGTTCTGTTCATGCCTGTAGGGGATGTGGGGATGACCCTCCTGCACGGGGCCCCGCAGCCTCTGCCCCTATCCTTCCTAGAAAAGAGCGTCTCCTGTTCAGAGAAGCCGCTTCTTGCCTGGGGCCCAGCGAGTTGGGGGCCCTCCTTTTCCCGCAGCAGCTCACGTGTCACTGTGTTGGACAGGCAGTCTTTAGGGCTCTGGCTGTTCCCCAGTTTTCTTGTAGATGGACTTTTCTTTTTATTTCATTCATTACCATCAGTGTGGATCGGAGGGGAGAGGCATAAACATGCCTTTCATTTGCCTTCGTTCTCTGGGAGTCTCCTTGCGGGCCTTAAGCTTGGTAAGATCCATCAGCAGGATCGACCTAACGCGATCCATCAGCAGGATCGACTGTGCGTTAGTGCCCGAATAGTCACCCTTGGCCACTCTGCCTCGTGTGCTGTTCTCCTTGAGCAGAGGACCAAGGAGGATTCGGGAGGAAAGGAAGGTTTTGTGGGGTGTATCGGGACTAGCCAGGAGGGTGACACAGTTTAGCAGATTATCTAGTAGGGAGGGGTTCACTGTCCTAAGGTGTGCCTCTCAGTCCAGAGCTTCCTTCCACAGTGTGTGTGGGTGAAGGGTGGGAGGGCAGGGTGTGCCACCGTCAATAGCTGGGGCGGCAGGAGCCCTGCGTGTCCCGGGTCCTCCTGGGCCTTCACGCTCACCGGCGCCTCCCGACCCAGCCTGGGCCTCTTGGCCACCTGGGGCAGGACGGGAGCAGGACAGCTTCCTTGTGGAAGCCTCACACAGAGGTTACCTCCCTGACTCTGTTTGGAGAATTGAATACTGAAAAGATAATTTTAAGGAGAAACTTACCATCGGTGCAGGGTCTGGAATCTTCCTGTGTCAGAGGCAGATCCTTTTTTGGGCATCCTCTTTATTATTCCAGCAGGGTGTTTTCAGGCTTACCCTAGCGGGGATGGCTGGCATTTCCTGTCACATTGGGGAGGTGCATAAGTCAGTGGTGTCCTCAGCCCACCGGGAATTGAGGGCTCCTGGCTCTCTGCACTTCCCTTCCTTCCGCTGTCCCCGGAGCCATTCCGGGGCCTTGCCCACCCTCGCCCGGGCTGCTGCTTCTGATCTAATGTGGGTTAGGAACCTTTCTTGGAGTGTGTGTTGGTCATGGGCCAGAATGTTCTGGGCGGGCCTGAGGTCCCCTCCTGTGCAGAGCAGTGGGCACGAAATTCAGGGCTCAGGATTGGTGACCATGACCGCTCTCTCTGTGCTTGGAGGCAGAAGGCTTCCTGCTTCTGGAGGGTTGAGGTTTCAAAAGTCTGACCTCTGAATCAGAGTGGAGTTACTATACTGGAACAGTTGTGTGAGCTGCCCTTAAACATAGGCACACTATACACAGCAGTCCGGCCCGTGGGTTGTGGGGGGGCAGCTTGACTGCATTATTCACTGGATTTGCCCTTCAGGTGTTTAGTTCTCTTCTCTGGGAGTGCAGTAGTAGCTCTGTGCTTTCTCAAGTCGGGAAGGGTTTCACGGAAGCCGTAATCCTTGGGAGGGTAGCAAGCATGGCTGTTTCTTCTTGCTCAGGCCTGGGGCCCATCTTCCCTCTCTTTTTACTCTTGCTGGCATTTTCGGTGAGGGGCCTTTCCGTAACACATGAGTGTTTCCCCTCCTCCGAGAGGAATTGATACACAAAGGGGCTAGAGAGGTGAGAAGCCTGGAAACCTGGGTATTTTTTCATCTCAGCCATATGAGGTTTAACATGTCAGTTTCTTAATCTGAAGTAGGTGAACTATTTTGTCTGCTCTTTCTGGGGTCTAAGAAGTGGGTGTGAGGGATTACTGTGTTATCGTTGATTTGAGCCCAGGATCTGTGAGGTCGGCTCGATTTTAGTGACCATCACTAAAACGCAGGGCTGGAAAGAAGATGGAACCACCTAGTCATGGTGGAGGTTGTTTTTTTGACTGTGCAAAGGATGATTGTTGTTTTTGTCAGACTTGTTGCCCTTAGCTAATAGATAAGAGGGAGTTGGCCGGAACAGTCCTTACTCAGCTGTGTTTATTTCGGTTGCACACCTTCCAAAAGTTTGCTCATTTAAGTCCCCATTTATAATGCTTGGAAAGAGCTGACATCCCCAGTCTGCACTGGGGTTGCTGGAATGTGGTGCCAGAAATTATGAAATGCTGAGAGGTGCTTACCGTGTCCAGAAAATAATGCAGTTTCATGAACACCTTTGTTTTCGGGGTGGGGTAAGTAGCCCGAGAGGATTGGAGGAAATTAAAGGATTTAATATTTACCTCTCTTCAAAAGGGTGGAAACCACAACACAGGGGTTAGGTGAATTGCCCAAGATCATTAAACAAGTATGTGGTAGAGGCGGGATTTGAACCAGTTAGTCTCAAAAGCCTGCACCCTTAACCACCACCCTCCAAACTCCACACCATGAGGTGTACCCTGTTTCTCTGTTTAACAGCAGGCACCTGTATTCCGGAAACCACAGACGGCAGGATGTGCCCGAGGTCTAGGCACGCAGATTGTGGTGGGCGATATGTTTGACTCGTGCATTATTTTTGCCGTAGTACTGGTTGAGAAAAGAAAACCTTACCTTTCGAGGCAAGCTGAACGTAGTTATTCCTTAGTAAGGATGGTCTCTGGAAACATGGGCTTCTCGGGTTCTGCTCAGGAGAGACAGAATGGTGCAGAGCACCAGCGAGTCACTTGATCGCTTAGCTTCGCTGTGTTTTATCCTCTGGGGACAGTATCTGCTGTATTTATTAAATTGGTTGCTTCTAAGTCAAAAATAAGTCTTCCCTGAAAGAAATTGGGAATTTATTTTAAATTAGAATGTAATTTCCCCCAACCTTCACCTTTTCTGAATCTGATGCTAAAAGCATGCTCTTCTCTGCTCACCACCCCTGAAGTTTTCATGATAATGCCACCGTGAAAACGTAAGAAAACCACTTTTTCTTTTTACACCCTGAGCAGAGACTAACACTGGGCTTGCTGAGTAGTGGGTCAGGATACATCTAGAAGTGTGGGGGGTCACTGGTGAGTGAGTGCCTTGGAACCTCATGGGTCCTCTTGCTTTGTGGCCTGCCCTGGTCTTTGTGTTTCGCGGCAGATAAAGGGAAGAGTAGTCAGGACTGTGAAGGCTTGGTCAGTCAGGAAGCTATGGAGAAACACAAAACTTTATTTATTTTTTTTTAATACCCCCTGGCTGGACATTGCAGTGCTTCCCATGGGCCGGGTGTTCCGTGAGACGATGAGGTCGGATGAAGTGACCGGAGTCTTCGTCCTTGTAGGTCTCACCAGCATTTGTGGGGACACAGGCGAATACAGGAGTGCAGTGTGGGATTTTTTTTTTTTTCCTCTTTGAAATGGTTTTGTGGTATATTTTACATAATGCAGCACGTACTCCCAGGGTGTATAATTCAGCGATTTTTACAGGCTTTCCCAAGTAGCACAGCCTTCGCTGTCAGTTTAGAACGTTTCTTCCCCCCAGTGGGACTCCGCATGCTCATGTACAGTTAACCTCGGTTCACACCAGCCCCAGGCCCCTTTGTCTCCATCACTTTGCCTTTTTGGACACTTGATATAAATGAATTCATCCAGTCTGTGGGGTCTTGTGACCGTCTCCTTTGACTTAGCATGTTTTTGAGGTTTGTGATGTGGCCTGTGTTAGTCGCTTGGTTCCTTTCACTGCTGAATGAGTGTCCCATTGTATGGATGTGGCTCATTTCGTTATCTGTCCCCCAGTTGACCAACATCTAAGTTGTTTCCAGTGTCTGGCTATCATGAATAATACCTCTGTAAACATCCACGTGTGTGTCTTTGTGTGAACCCTTGGGGTTCCAGTTCTCCTGGGAGTGGGACTGTTGGGTCATACGGTGGTCTTCTGTTTAATTTTTTCCAGAAACCTCCAGACTGCTTTATCAAGTAGCCACGCCATTTTACATCCCTCTGGCAATTTACCATAGGAAAGGGCAACATATTTTTAATAGATTTACCACTGTTTCCAGTATAACACCGATACTGTTCCATCAATATGGCAAAGTGGAGAAAAGCAGCGTAAGGAGGCATTTCAGGCTTGGAGCTCTGGTAACCCACAGTCAGAGAGGTGTGCCTCAGGACAGTGTGATTGGAGTGAACAGGACAGAAGTCGAGAACTGCGTGCCAAGTGGTCTGCGGGCTGAGGGAATGTAAACAGCTTGTCCTCTCTGTCCCATTCGGTGGATGTCAGAGTCTGTGGACTATAACTCTTATGTCAGTTTTAGGTAGTAAAGCCTTTCTTTCAGTCATCCCCCCAGCCCTGGACTCCTGGACTCCTGTGTCTCCTCATTTGATTTCCCTTCGGGTAGTGTCCAGAAGTCGTGACAGCCTTCAGTATCTTTCGTGAAGTTTTTCTCAGTAATGATGATGTTTTTTTCCATCTCACCTTGGGCATGATGAAGGAGCCAGAAGGAAGGGAGGGCAGGGGCTGTGTGGCAGAGAGGGACCGAGAGGAGCTTGGGAGCTTAGGTGGCAGGCAGGCCCCTCCTTGACCCTCCGATGATCCTACCCCAGGGAGTGTTCCTGTCTTGTGTGAGAGAGTGTGTGTGTAAGACACAGGAAAGGAGGAGGAGGAGAAAGGTCCTGAGAGGGGCGGAGGATGAGACAGGGCAGAAAATGAGTAAGGTGAGCCAACAGCCCTCCCCTGGAGCCCAAGGTCAGTTTAAGGTGCAGATAAAGGGATGAAGGATGTGAAACATCAGCTGGGCCAAACACTTGGCTTTGGAGCCTAACATTGCTTTCTTTAATTATAATCTGAAGTCTGGTGTGGTCCTCAGGAAGGAGGTTCTGGGAGCGATGAGAATTTGCAGAGACCCTATGGATTTGTGGCACTGATGAGGGAGACAGAAAGCAGGTGTCTGCCGTGCTGCAGGTAGAATCTGGAGGGTAGGGTCTGCGGGTGATCGGCTGAACCTGGAACTGCGGAGCAGAGGGCTGATAATAACTCAGAGAGCCTGTGCCAAGGCCCTTGGCGTGATGACCTCATCTGACCTCCCGCCACCCTCATTGACAGAAGAGGAAACAGGCCCCTGGAAACTCAGCATCTTATCCCGGGTCCCTCTTCGGAGCCAGGAATCCAATCCAGGCAGTCGGGCTCTAGGCTGTATTAACCACTGGTAGGATGAGAGACAGCGGAAATGTACCCGCATGAGGACTAGACATAGTCTTGCTCCTTCTTGCTTCCTATTTAACATTCCCCACCAGGGAGCGTGGAGCTTCCTGCCCGAGAGCCACTGACAGCCTCATCTGTGAGCAGGCGAGATGGATGCAAACCAGGGGCTCGCAGCCGGTGAGGCCAGGCCGCCGGGCACGTGCCACCGGGTTCTTTAATCCAGGAGGGTCTGTCTGCCGCCGCTCTGCTAAGACAGCGGCTTTGGCCTCGAGACCTTGGGCTCTGCATTGCTTTACCCTTTATTTCACACCGTGGACGTTTATTAAGGGCTTTCCACACGCCAGGCACTGGGGCCGTCTTACCGTTGTCCCTCCTGCATGGTGGGGGGCTGATACAAACTGATGGCGCCTTCAGGGCAGGTTGTGCCCTGGACCAGAGGTGAGAGCTGGCCTGGGCCCGAGAAATCTCACGCCCGCTTGAACCTGTTTGTATCTGTTCTTAGAGAGTGCTGGAAGATGAGTAGGTCTTACCCCGTCGAAACAGTTGTACCTGAGAGCAGTTTCTGACAGGAACCCACGCCTCCCCTCCCCACATCAGGGCCAGCACCCAAAGAGCTTTCTATTACCAGCTCTAACTGTAAAAGTAAATGTGACTAACAGGTAGCCTGTTCGACGCGGCATGGGTTATTTTAGGGGTCACAGTGTAGAGGAAGAGAACACTGCCCCTTCTGGCTTTGTGTCGCCAGGTAAGAGACTCTGTGGATCTCCATTCTCTCCCCTGTAAAAGTACCTTCTTCCGAGGGTTGGGTGAGGAGATGATGAGCCTAGCCCTCTTTCCCTTTGGGAAGCTGGAGGACGGGGGCGTGGGGGCGTGGCCACGAGGCTGGGGGCGTGGCCACGAGGCTGGGGGGCGGGGTGTGACTTCTGAGGTCCCAGACGGCTCCTGTCCTGCCCTGGGAGCTGGCTTCCTTCTGGGGCGGGGGTTTAGGCCACATCACCAGTGTGGCGGGCGGTGGATGAAGTTTACCGTCATGGCCTCCGGGCCTGGGGATGCCCTTGACCCACTTTTGTCAGCTCATTAGCTAAGACAGTCTTGCCATTTGTAAAGAGTTGTTTAAAGAAAGAGGAGTAAGAAAGAATAAGCCCCAGAGTGCTTGGCCGACTCAGCGCAGGTGTTCAGTGCCTGCCTGCCCCGGGAAAGGCTGGCCGTCCCTGCTCTAGCACGCGGCTCTGGAGGCTGTACCCTCCTGAGCTCCCCCAGGACAGCCGACTTGATGCTTGTCTTAGTGGCTGAGTCGGGGTGGCAGGACCTCTGAGAACTGTGAACGGGCCAGCACTGCCTGTGCCGCCCCCTCGGAAGAGAAGAAGGCTGCGTGATACCGGCCCTTCCCCGGGTGCAGGAGGCCTGTGTTCCTGCCGGGCCAAGTCAGCCTTCCTCATTGCCTTGCCATTTGTGTTTTGTCTGTTTGCCTCTTAATGCCTCTAAAAGCCGAGGATTTTCAGGTAAAGGAAATGTGATTATTGATTGAAATATAAATACACCAGAACTATTTGGTTTGCCCTTGTGGAAGAGTCCGAGCTCCCTGATACCTGCTACAGTAAGCCTCTGTGGAAGCTGCGGGAAGGTGAGCCCACCTGTGGGGAATGGGGGGCGGATCGTGCTCCTCCTATGATCCCCGAGGGCACACCTGGCCAGCCGGGTGCCTCTCAGCCAGGCGTCCCGCTGAGCTTGCGGCCTACGAGCACTTTCCCACACGGAGGATGACCCTCGATGCCCAGAAGCGGGGCTGAAGCCCCTGACCGGCTGTGGGGGCCCGCATGCCCAGGACTTAACCTTCAGCACCCAGGCGCCCTGGGCTGCATCATGAGGATCATGGTCTTTCTCCTGGTGTGGTTGTGAGATCCGGAAAGGCCTGGTTAGGAAGACTGCCTTGCACGGAGCCTCGAGTGGAGGAGCTTTGGGAGTCGGGGTGCCTGTTGTTGGTCAGTGCTGCTTATATTGGGTACAGTCTGAATATTCTCCATGGCCTGTTTGTTTGTGTTGGGCTTAGTAAAGGAGGTGCCAGCATTCATTTCTCAGTGAGCTATACCATCTATTTGGAATGCATTCTGTGTTTTTCATCAAGTGCTTGCCCAACAGAACTGTCCTGATTTCGGTCTTTGCCTGGGTGTCTGGGCCTGCTCCTTTTTTTTTTTTTTTAAAGATTTTATTTATTTATTTGACACAGAGAGAGTTCACAGGTAGGCAGAGAGGCAGGCAGAGAGAGAGAGGGGGAAGCAGGCTCCCCCCTGAGCAGGGAGCCCGATGTAGGGCTCAATCCCAGGACTCTGAGATCATGACCTGAGCTGAAGGCAGAGGCTTAACCCTCTGAGCCACCCAGGCGCCCTAGGACCTGCTCTTCATCCCAGAGAAACCCCAGGCCATCATGTGTCAGCAGAGAGCCTTCCATGGAAGAAAAGGGTGCCCAGCAACCCCTGGAGGGGCTCAGAGGTTTTGACTTCCTGGGGCCCCTGGGGCACAGAAGCTCCGTTATCCTGTGACTTGCACTGTTGGTGACCTTGGGCGAGTCATAGCCCCAGGCCCAGCTGCCTCTGCTGTCAGTGGGGAGGGTTGTGGCTGAGCCCTTGGCACTAAGCAGGCAGTCAGAGCCTTAGAACCTTTTGTTCAATATGTGCCGAGAGAGCGTGAAGCCAAGAGAGGGTCCTTCCAGCCTGGACCCTTTCCCTCCCTGGCACATGGTTCTGAGCTCGCTCTCCTCCTCTTCCTGGAGTGGCTTCTCCCTGAGCTCTGACCTCACAGAGCTTCAGACTGTGGTTTCCTAAGGTAGAGAGAGAGAGAGAGTGTGTGTGTGTGTTTGTGTGAGATGGTTTCCTAAGGTAGTGGACTGTGTGTGTGTGTGTGTGTGTGTGTGTGTGTGTTAGATATTGAGGCCGAAACAGTGAATTCACTAGGTGGGAAGTCATTTTTTACTCTTAGTTATAATTTTTTTTTTACTTGTATTTGTGCTTTTAAAATATAAGCCGTTTCTACCTTAAACAAACATCCCATTAAAGGTGAGTAGGTCGTGGTATGAGGATCTCCTAAAACTCCTGGTATAGGTGTGTAGGTCTAGACGTCAACATTTGTAGGGTTTCACATCTCTCCCCCCCCCAAATTTTTTGTCCTTGCCAAATACTGTAGAATATTTACTGAGTTTCTTTTAGATTATGGGGCCATTGGGGGTTGGAAGGAAGTGTACAATATGGTGGAAATGCGTTGACCCAGCCAGATTGTGGGGTAGGCTCACTGGAATGGCTTCAGAGAGCTCCGGTGGAGAAGCCGGGGCCGCTGCTGAGAGGAGGAAGTGCTCTGCTCGGGAGCCAGGCCCGGAGCATCTTCTCCTCTGCTGTTAGTGGACTTACTGTGCCGCGGACAAGCAGGTTTCTGCACAGACCTGGGACTTAGGCCTCCCCTTAAAAAATGATCTTCCGTCAGTTGGCTAGGAATGAGACTTCTTTCTTTTGAGGATTGGAAAACTCTGTCAATTCTTTGGGCTAATTGAAACCATTTGCTATTTAAAGATCTTTGTGTGGTAAAGACAAATTTTTATTTTGGATACCTTAAATTAACCAACTTAATGCACGAAACACCCTTTGGGGCTAGAGGCCAAGAGTTGGTTTGCAAGATCAGCTAGTTACTAGGAGGCTGAAGTTAGTGGAGGCTGGAGGGGAAGGAGGTAGAGAAGATTGAAAGGCTAAGCCTCAGGGAGATACCCCAGCCCTACTGATGTCCCTCCTTGCTGATGTGATTTCTTTCCAAGTGGAGTAAAGCATGTGAGTGGGAGAAAAGTTCTCAAAGGACTTGGCATAATGCTGATGCTGGGGTCCCATTCCCATAGCTTTGGATTTCATGGTCCAGGGTGATTCTGGTGAGCAGCCCCTGTTGAGAATCACTCCCCCCCCCTCCGTAAACCACTGCTTGTGACTCAGCGTGGGGTGGCCCAGCAAGTAGAGCTGCTGGTCTTCATTGCGCCCTTCCCCATCGGTTGTCCAGGCCCCGTGTTCTGGTCGCTGTGGCTTTCGCTCAGTTCTGAAGGAGGCTGATGCCATCTTGGGGATGGTGCACCCTGTTGGGTGGGTGGTCTTCCCGCCATAGCTCATGACTGCCGTGTGTACTGTTGAGAGGTGCAGGCTGATGAAGTAGGGAACTGTCCTGTACACTTGTCCCACGTCCTGAAAAGGAGCCCTAGTGTCCCGAATCAGCATTTGGTGTGAAAACCAAAGTCCCCACCTTAGACTTCCTTGCTGAGTCAAAGTGAGGAGCTCAAGGTTTCCCTGTTGTGTGTAGGTCAAAATGCGTCTAGGGTTGGCCGTGGGGCGGTGGTGGGGAGGGGGAAATACCAGCTATCTGACTGGGCGAGATGTGCTGAGTTGGGACGATTCAGTTCCCTGAAAGCAGGACACCCTTCCGTGAAGTGTGTGGGATTGGGGGGGGGGTTCCAGGCAAGAGTGGAGGCCGGGGGTGTACCACGAAGTTTGTTTGCTGTGTCCTTTCCCATAACTGTAGGGGATTCACATATTGCAAGGATTTCTGGAAAGATACTCATGGAAGGGCGCTTGAGTTTTTGGGGGCTTTTGGGGGGGGTTATGGAAATGATAGCTTTGTATGTATATATTCTTATATGCATTTCATTAAAAGGTCAGCTTTTTTTAAGATGGGGAGGCATGGGAGAGATCCCAGTAGTGAGTGAGCCTTAAACTCGTTAGAATGGGAAAAACCTTTTCAGGTTCATAGGCTTGATTAGACAGATTCCCTCCATCTTACTCACAGTGCAGAATGCCCTTGAAATGTAACGATTAGATTAATCTGATAAGATGTATTCTGGGCATTTTATTTGCAGCTAATTATCTATAAGTTGTCTTATTTATAAGAAGAATAAGTTGTGCTAAGAAATAGGAATATGGGGCCCCTGGGGGGCTTAGAGGGTTAAGCGGCTGACTTGTGATTTCAGCTCAGGTCATGACCTCGGGGTCCTGGGATGGAGCCCCGTGTCGGAGGCTGCGTAGCATTCTCTCTCTGCCCCTCTTTCCTCTCTGTCTCTCTAAAATAAGTAAATCAATCAATCTTCTTTCTTCCTTCCTTCCTTCCTTCCTCCCTCCCCTCCCTCCCCTCCCTCCCCTCCCTTCCTTTCTTCCTTTCTTTTTTCCAGGAGTATTAAGCCATACCTAAAAATGACAGTTAGTCTTTAAGTCTGTCTTTGGGACCGTGTCGCATTGTGTTATAAGTGGTACGTTTTCAGTAAACTTTTTGGCCAGTGTTTCAGCGATTTCTAAAAATGTCTCCCAAACTAAGTGCAGGTTTAAAGGTGACGTGACTTGTTCTTAGATGTGCTTGCTGACAGTGGGCGCCAGCTCTCGCAAAGGTAACGGGTCAACCACCATTGCCTCACTTTCTTTTCTGTTTAGGCTAATTTGATCCTCTGACACACCTGGGAGGTAAATAAATACTTGAAGCTTCACTGGTCTATTTCCCTGAGAAGTTGAAGACTTGCTCAGAGTCAAGGGGCAGCGTTGCTCCAGGGGGACAATCCAGGTCTTTTGATGCTTTTGTGTTCTTGTATTTTGCTGTCAGATGTCAGAGCTTGTGAGGCGAGGAGGGACACACTCGAACTTTGCTCCTTTTTTTTTTTTTTTAAGATTTATTTGACAGGGAGGGAGCATGCGTGCACACAAGGGGAGGAGTGGCAGGCAGAGGGGGAAGCAGGCTCCCCACGAGCCTGATGCGGGGTTTGATCCTAGGACCCTGGGATCATGACCTAAGCCGATGGCAGATGCTAACTGGCTGAGCCACCCAGGTGCCCTGCTCTTTTTTTTTTTTGTGGCCCTAACATGGGGCTTGAACTCACGACTGTGATGAGATCAAGACCTAATCTGAGATCAAGAGTTGACCTGTGCTCAGGCTTTGGAAGTAGATGGCTGTGGGTTCGAGTGCAGTGTGTGTCACATAGTGTGTCCTTGGACAGATCACATGGCTGCTGCCGACTGGAGGGGATCCTTCCTTCGGAGCGGGCATCTGTCATTTTTCTTAGGGCTTCCTTCTGCCTTAGGCCAAGACCAAAGAGTTGAGACCAAAGAGTTTGAAGGCCTCCCACTGCAGCTTTCCCCTAACCTGTGAATTGGGGGGGCTGGACTCCTTTCCGGGCGTCAGGATGTAGCCACCTTCTGTGCTCCATTCTTCTCCTTGTTTTGCAAGACGAACTCTTAGGTTCAAGTTTCTGCTCAGGAATTTTTAGTAGGAGGCCTCTTCCACAAACTAAAACTTTTTTGGGGGGGATTATTTATTTTTTTAGAGAAGGAGAGAGTGAGCACAAGTAAGGGAAGGGAAAAGGGAGAAAATCTCAAGCAGAGTTCACATTGAGTGCAGAGCCTAATGTCGGGCTCAATCCCATGACCCTGCGATTGTGACCTGAGCCGAAATCGAGAGTTGGATGCTCAACTGACTAAGCCACCCAGGCATCTCTAAAACTGTGTTTCTGTTAGGGAACCACATGAGCCTCTTGGTAAGCTGCTTGGGTATGCTCTGTCCCCACCGCCAGGCAGTGCCTTTGCATCTTTCCTTGGCTATAATTCTCCTTTTCCTTTTAAAGTTGCTTGTGCTCATCTAATTTTGAGTCTCTTCTGAGACCTGCCTGTGCAGCTGAGCCTGCCTTCTGCATCCATTTTACAGGATAGAGTAGTCACTGTTACAGGGAACAGAAGGTCTTCAAAAGGTTCTTGTTGTTTATAGTTCTTGGCGTCTAAAGACCGCAGAGCTTTACTTGGAGTTGGGGCCATTGTGTGCGTGCCTCAGTGCTCTCTCTGGAAGCCTCGAGCCAGAATGCTGCTCAGCAGCAGGGCCCTCTGGCCTCCCTCGGCTGGCCTCCACACCTCAGGAGTTTTGCAGATGTTTCCTTCTCATTTTCTGGTGATACTCCCTCAAGCTGCCTAGAATGTCCCTTGTCCCTTTGCTGAAGGAGGAAAGACTTCATTATTTTAGCTGATTTTAAGATAGCACAGTGGAATGTGCATTGGTTTGTGAGTTAGGTGATTTTGGATTTTACTAAGGCTTTTTAAGAAACTACTGAATCGTGACCAAGCACTTTCAGAAAGGGTAGCTAAGTGTTAACAATGCCAAAAATAACTACAACAAAAGGAGTTTTCCTTACATTCTTTTACCTCTTCAGCATCCTAAAAAGTGTAATGTTAGCCCATTTTACAGATGTGGAAACAGATTTGGGTGGTTCAGTAACTTGTTAGTGATTTGGCAGAGCAGAGATCTGAACTCATGTATTTGGACTCCTAGGTGCTCTGGGCCCCCAAGAAACTATTGTTTTTGCAGGTAATTTAAGCCTCAAGAGGGGCAGTTTTGAATAACTGTTGATAGTCTGTTTTGGGTCTCATCTCTCCAGATCTTAAGTAGCCGCCGCCCCAAATGAGAGATTGTGCGGAATGAGAGCAAAGTAGCTGTTGGGTGCACACTGGGCCTTAGGCCTTGCCTCCGTTTCCCTGGTCTCCTTCCTGTAATTCTGTGGATGTGGCCTGGGCTTTAATTTTGGGTAGTTTGAATATGTCTTCGGCTTTCCTTCTTGGAAAGGGGAGTTGGCTTGAGATTCTCCCCCTTGTTTCCTTTCTAGGGAAGTTTGGGTATCATCTTGCTGCTTACCTCTTTGCTGGGTTAGGTTGGCGAGATTTTAAGTTACATTCTTCAGTGTTTGATCACAGTCTTGAGCAGGAAAACAACCTGTAAAAAATGTTAATACAGTTTTCCACCCACAATGTAAAAAAAAAATGTGCAGGAACCGGGAGACGAGCCACTGCCTTTACTCAAGGGAGCGGTTGGGTTTGAGTGGCATTAAGCAGTAAATGGGAATCTCCCCCCCCCCCTCCCCGAGCCTTGAAATAATGGCGACTTCTTTGGGTCGCAGAGGAAAGAACGTGTAGAAGGACACAAAGTTGAGATTGGGCTTTTTTTTTCCCTTTGAATTTTAAGACTTTTTAATAACTTTATTTTTAAATACTTTAAGACTCGCAAGAAATGCTGTGTAGTTCCTATGACCCTTTCCGTAGCGCTCCCTAGTGACAGTATCTCGCTGTAAAGCCCGGGAAATTGACATTGGCACAGGGCTGCTGACTCAGCTGCAGACCTAATTCAGGCCAGATTCGCCAGTTATCGCATGTACTTTTTTTGGGGGTGTAGTTGGGATGCAGGACTGTTCCACTGTCACAGAAAATCTGCCTGTCACCTCTTACCCAGCATCCCTTCCCCCAGCTGTTGTTCATCACTCTTGATTCTGTCACTTCAAGTACGTTCTGTAAATGCAAGCAAACACTGTACAACCCTTGGTGCTCGCAGACGGTGTTGAGAAGGTGGGTAACGGGGGAGTTCGTGGGGGTGGTGTGGGAAAGGGCTTAGGAAGGAGCCCTGGAGTTTCGGTTCTCAGGGAGCGTCTGTGACTTCAGTCTCGAGATGATGGGTTGCCCGCAGCTGTTCTAAGCCGTGAAGGAAAACCATGGGCTTTGAGGAACCTGAGGCCCAGGAAGGTCCAGCAGGGCGTCAGTTGGAGGCACAGCTGCTGTGGGGTCGGGCAGGGGGCAGGGGGAGCACATGGAGAGACATTGCAGAAGAATGATGGCCACAGTTGGGAGGTCAGGATAGGAGGGGAATTAGGGTGCTGGAATTCACTGCTTTGGAAATGGCAGACAGTAAGGCTTGCAGTGCTGGGGCACGGGCTGGGAGAGCCAGGCAGATATGGAGGGTAAGGGACGGTGAGCAGCAGAGGCATGTGAGGGGTGGGGCTGCACCTGGCTGGCACGTGGGTCCCAGCTGGGTGCCTGTCCACAATACAGGCGCTGGCTGCCCGGGGTGCTGGCGATGGGGAGAGGTTCTGAGGCTGAGCTCTGCTCCAGGAGGACAGATCTGAGGTTGGTAAGTGGGCGCTTGGTGGGGATGGGGCGCACCTCCCCATCGTGTACTCTCTGTTGCTGCAGGGATGGGATGCGATAAGTAGCAAGTGTTAGAACATATCAAACTTGGCTCCTTTCTCTTCTCAGAACAAAACAAAGAGCAAAGCTTGGCTTTAACCCAGAGCCGGGTAGTACGGCATGGCCATGCGAGCTGGACCGCTGAAGTCAAGGAGCTTTCAAAGTTGATTAGTAATGCCAGATGCATTTTTCATTGCCAGAAACAACCCAGAGAAAACAGTAATAGCTATTCAGGTTTAAAAATATAAAATACTTGTCATCCTAGAACTATTTTAATGAATTCTCTCAAGGGATTATGAAATATGATGAATTATTACAGAAGCCTGAGCTCCAGAAGGACGTAGCTTTGCAGTTTCTCTGAGCCTTGGAGTGGGGAGCAGGTCATTGCGCCCGTGGATTTTCTTTCCAAAGGGATCCTGAAGGTGCAGGTGGGCCTGCCCTCGCTGTGCCGTGTAGCATGGGGCACTACTTCTGTGTGCATGTCTGTCCATTTCCTGCGGCCGGGGCTTCTAGGGGCTCCAGGTGTTAGGCTAGCCAGTCACCCCGAAACGTCCATATCTTAATCAGTGAGAGGCTCGTGTGTGGCTGTTGTTTCTGGCTTCTCCGGGGGTGCTTTCCCTGACTTTACGGCTCTTCCCACAGTCCTTGAGCCCTGAAGGTTTTCCGGGCTCATGGGGTTGGGGCTCAAGAGCTTTTCCAGAGCCCAGACTTGTGCCTGAACCTTGCAACCAGGGGAATGCATCTGACACTTATTTGGGTCAGTTCTTAGGGATCCGGACCTTAATATGATTAAGTATAACAGATGCTCTGGTTTCCCTAGATCTTGTAACAATAAACAAGATAAGGTGTGAGTGCTAGCAAGGTCCAGAATGCAGCCAAGTTTTAACGAGACAGGCAGCTGGGTGGTGGTAGGGAGAAAGGGTGCTGAACACGAGAAAAAGCAGCCGTAAGTGGAATCCGGGTGTCCTTTCTGGACTGCTTCTGGACATAGCCGGTGGCGATTTTGCAGGAACTGGAGAGCCCTCACTAGAGAAGAGCCCTCAGTGTTGGAGGGCGTTCGGGGCAGACATTGCAATGTCCACGTGTCACCTGGCGCCATGAGAAGGTGCTGGGTGCCCACTCCTTAGTGCTTTTCCTGGAGACACTGTTGTTTCTGTCCCTGTGACCCATCTCCCAAAGGAGGAATGAAGATTTACAGATGTTGAGTAGCATGTGGGGTCATATTATGTAGTAAACATACAAATAAGCTCCAGTCTCTTCCATCACGAGAAGCCTCTTCTTCCTCCTCCTGCTCAGAGTGAGGCTCTCCAGGCCAGCAGCGCGGATGGAAATTTCCACTGGGTGGGCCTGAGTGATGTTTCGAGGGACGAGGCCTGCACCCGAGGAGTGGGACGTGCTCCTACCTCGGGGTCCCGGCCCCCCAGCCTTGTTGATCCAGGAGAGGTGAATGTTGGCAGGAGGGTCCTGACCTTCCCCTGCTTCAGAGAAGGCTGAGGCGTTGTGTGTCCTGCCTCCTGCCTGGGTCTGGCTGGGGCCCCAGCAGAGGGGCCCTGCTGCCCTTTGGGCAGGTGGCATAGGTGGGGGGAGGCGCCAGCAGCCCTTTCTCATCTGGGGTGGTTCAGCATAAATGTTTCTGTTTGTCTGTTTGTCTTTTCTGAGTTGGGTGGGGCAGAGGGAGAGAGAATTTCAAGCGGGGGGCTTGATCCCACAACCCTGAGATTATGACCGCAACCAAAATCAGGAGTCAGGCCCTTAACCAACAGAGCCACCCAGGTGCTCTCAGCATGAACGTTTCTGGAGAGAAAACCTCAGGATGGCGGGTGGGATGGCCTCTGTTCGGACACCTGGGTGTCTCAGAGGGTTAAAGCCTCTGCCTTCGGCTCAGGTCATGGTCTCAGGGTCCTGGGCTAGAGCCCTGCATCAGGCTCCCTGTTCAGCAGACAGCCTGCTTCCTCCTCTCTCTCTTCCTGCCTCTCTGCCTATTGGTAATCTCTCTCTCTGTCAAATAAATAAAATCTTCTCCCTCCTATATTAAAAAAAAAAAAGACCTCTGTTCTACCGAGGGGTCTGCTTTGCCCGTAGCATGGATTCTGGCAGCAGGATGCTGAGGTTGCTTTCTGCACGAGGTCATCCTTGGCACCGAGTTTCTCATGGCTGTGGGGCCGCACAGCCTGATAGTGAATTGACCAAGGGCAAGGGACCCTGCTTGTTTAGGCCCGTGCTGTCACCGTATTAGCAGATGTCCCCCCCACGCCAGGGTCAGCCTGCAGCCCAGTTTACAGGCACTGATGCAGTGGCAGAGAGGGGGACTGACGCACCACAGTCGAGCAGACGTGATGACCAGCAGCGGCTGCCGGCTGCATGGGTACAGGCTCAAGGAGAGGGCTTCCGGGGAGAGGGTGCGAGCAGTCGTGTGAACAGCTGGGTCTTCCACAGGCCAAGGGAAATCGGGCCGTTGATGAAAGTGCAACACTCTTCCAGAGTAGAGAAATTCGTGTGCACCTGCCTCCCACCCCCAGGAGGGACACTTTTCTCTGGCAGTGATGTGTCATCTCTGTTGCACTGGTCACCTGTTCTTGTCTAACATCTCCCCAGAGCGTTGTGTCCTGACACAGTGATGATGGAGTATTGCTCGCGATGCCTGGGGTTGACTGGGGGTTTTCCTGCACGTCCCGCCTGGGCTCGTCCATGTGCCTGTGCTCAGTCGGAGGAGTGCTGGCTGTCTGCCCGGGGTGTGGCTGGTGTCTCGGTTCTTCCCCGGGGGACCTCTCCAGCAGGCTGGCCCAGCCCTGCTTTTGTGCCAGTGGACACGTTCCAAGAGGTCAAAGGCAGACGTTGCAGGGCCTCTTAAGGTTTAACCTTGGAAAGAGTACAACGTCACAGGAAATCCCAAGGCCAGCCCTGACTCAGGCCACCTCTGGGTGGGAGCAGGGGGCAAGTGGCTTTGGGGCTTGGCTGTTACGGGGATGGTGTTGTTACTGTAATAATCTACCAGCTTGCTTTTTGCCCCTGAGGACCCGTGCCCTTGACACTTGCAGGATACACTCATCTCCTGTTTTCACCCTTCCCTCGTGGCACAACATCGACTTTAAAATCTGTGCCCTGCCGGCCTGCGCCAAGGGTGGCCTTGGTGGGCCCTCCAGTTTGCAGCTCCTTAGATCTGGCTGCTCTTGGCTCAGGGAGCTGTGACTTAAAAGACACCCACCGAAACAACCAACCAACCAACCAAACATGGTGATGTGGGAACATGGTAACTGTAGCAGACGATTCTATTTAAATAGTGGGGGGAGTGAGGGGCGTATAGCACTGAATGGTCCTAGCAGCTCCAAGGTGTGGCCCCACACATGCTCCCTGCGCCGTGTGCTCCTTCTTGGCATCAGCGGTGTGTGCATTGGTGGTGAGTAACCAACCCACCGAGACCTGGACGTTTCAAATGACAGATTTCTTCTATCTGCCGCGTCTGTGGCTGACTGGGCAGTTTGGCCAGCCTTAGCTGGGGGCCGTCAGGCGGCTGCAGTGAGCTAGCGACGGGGCTGAGGTTCTCCCAGGGACTGGGTGGGCCCCTCCCACGCGTTCAGTCCCAGCCTCCTCAGCCCTTTCGGGGCCTAGGTTTAGAAGTCCCGACATTCTGTTGGCCAGAGCACATGTCAGGTCCTGCCCAGATTCAGGGGATGGGGACCTAGGCTCTTCTTGCTGGGAGGAGTGCCAGTCACTTTGCAACGGGGAGGTGGGGGGGGGAGGTCATTAGAAAGAGGTGATTAATTGGGGGTTATCTTGGTAGCAGGCTCCCATGCTATCCTCTCTCAGCATTGTGGGAGTTTGGATACATTTCTGTTGGTTTCATTTTCTATTAATTCTCAAAAAGGAATGCCACTGTCTTTTCTTAATCTGGGGGTAGGACAGTTCACAGGGATGTCAGGCTAACTAACCTAAAACAAGCTGTATCTTGGTGGGCTGTCAGCTCTCCCCAGGTCTCCTGTGGTTTTTACGGTGTGGTCCCTGGAGCAGTGGCGTGGGCGTCCCCGGGATGCTGAGTCTTGGACCAAGCACCGCATTTACTGAACCAGAAAATCTGGGGGTGGGGCCAGGCCGTCTGTGTTCTAACAAGCCTGCTGGGTGATTCGGAAGCTGCAAAGACTTGAGAATCACTGTCCCTGCAAATTCAAATGGCTCTTACTACTGCTTCCTTCCCCTGGCAAGCTGGAGGTGTGGCCACGCCCACTCCCTGCTCCCCGGGCTCTCCGTCCCTCCGAATCAGGGTACTCTCTATAGGGTCTGCCCCAGACAGCGTGCGTGTCAGGGTGAGGCTGGGACTTTCTGACTGCTCAGGGAACATTTGTTGGCCACCAGGCTTTGTGTCCAGGGACATGGGTCCAGAAGCGAGTAAAACATGGTCCCTGAGTTGCCTCAGCTTCTCGTCTAGTGAAGGAGGTAGTGGGGGAGGACTGGTCAGTTCAGGGAAGTGACAAATGCAGTTCATGTCTGTGGAGCTTGAGATGTCCATGTAGAAATATATATCTAGCAAGTCCTTGATCTTAGGAGTTAAAATTCAGAAGACAGGGCTGGAGCTCACAGTTTTGAAAGTTACCGTATATATAATTTAAAACGTTTTTCCTCAATGGTGGCTATACATCAGAATTACGTGGGGTCTTAGAAAAATATGGGTTACGTACCCCAGCCGCATGTATGACTGAGAGTGTTTTGGGATCACCCACGTGTCCTGGGGCTTCTGACAAGCCAGGTTGGGGGAACACAGTACCAAGCGATGACACTGCATGGGGGGGACCAAGTGGAGGAGGGTAGCAGGGCCAGCGTGGAGCTGAGGGGAGGAGGGAACACAGATGAAGAGTCCCCTGGGACCACGGGACTGGAGGAGATAAGTGCAGAGTGGGGTTAGATGCCAGGGGACTGGAAAGTTACCAGAGGGAGGGCTTCATGGAGGAGGATCAGATTAGGCACCGCAGCCTCTAGGCTGCAGCCCCGACCAGGGAGGGGCGGGAGCTGTCAGGGAGGGAGAGGGTGAGGAGGAAGGCGACCAGGGAAGCCCAGTGTGTTTGTTTTTTCAAATGGGAGAAACCCGAGCAGTCTGCCAAGGGCGATGGGTCTGTAGAGAGGGCTGAATGGAAGAGGTTGCAGCAGAGTGGGCTACTGATGAAGCCACGTCCTGGGGAACAGAAGGATGGACGCAAAAGCTCAGTGCTTGGGATTGGCCTTGAAGAAAAGGAGGGCCACCCCCCCTCATCCTGGGGGAAAGGAGGTAGGGGAAGGGGTTTGGAAACAGGAATTTCTAGCTGCTGGAAATGCACATGGTTTTAGTGTTCCTTGGCAACCCAGGATGTGTTCGCTTCTTGCTTACTTTGTTCATTTTTACTGATAGGCTTAGTGGGTTTTGTGAGCTTTTACCTTGCAGTGCACAGTCTCAAAAATGGGGCTTCTTTGGCGTCTGTGAGACACCCCCGTGACTTAGCGCTCGTGTGCTAGTGGGGCACATCGTTTCTGCGGGGTTCACATTGTAGCGCGGCGGCGCGTTCACATTGGAAGCGGGCTGCCTGGGGTTCAGTAGCCCCTCGTGAGGCACCGCTTGGAACTCTGTGTGTTTCACCTTGAAAGCAAGTTAGTGGTTAGGGCCTGGTTGGCTCGCAGAGCTCCCTGAATTCACGGTGCTGCCGACGTTGCTGTTCTTCTGTGTTGACCCCTTCATACCTCCTCCTCCCATGTCTGTTAGGCTCTCTTTCAGTCCTCCTCCTTCCCCATCTTCCTTGCTTTTCCACGTTTCCATTTCTTACAAGGACTGGTAGTGTCTGAGGGTGGGCCTGGCATCCTCTCGCTCCTGGGCTGCATTTTTGATGGCAGGTGTGTAAGGTAGTGGCTCCCAGGGTCCTGGCTTCCTCTGCGGGGTTTTGGAGGAGGGGAGCGTGCCTCGTGCTGAGGTAGGCAGTGCCCCTTAGTCTCCTTGCTGAATGTCAGTCTTGTCCCTCAGTTTGAAGCTGACACCCCCTCGTACCATTTCCAGGCATCCCCTGGGATGACAGATTGCTGCCCTCTGAGAACTCAGCGGCTCACATGCCTCTCTGATCAAGGAGCCGTTAGGATGGGTGTTGGAATCCCCTTGGAAATGGACGCTGTGTGTGTGTGTGTGTGTGTGTGTGTGTGTGTTCTCACCTAATCACACTAGTTATTAAGAGCTTTCAGAAGGGGTTTCAAGGGTGTGATGTTTACAAGACTAAAGGAAACAGGTTCTTACTGTTTCCTGGGATCTGGTTAAAATATTAAGGCCAAGGTAGTAGGTGTAGGTGAAGAGGCATAGGACTGCCTTTGCTGGACTTGAGACATGGCCTGGTAGGAAATCGTTAAGTGCTAGTTAACCTATATTACCGTATATACTAACCTGAACCTAGAAAATTTGGTGGGGGGGGGAGGGAGGGAGAAAAATAGATTTGCTTAAACAAGAATGTTTGTCAGTAAATTCATATATCAGAACACATTAAAGTAAGTGTTGTGGTTTTTATTTAATTATGCAAACTCTAGAGCCTTTCCCAGTTTTGATAATCTGAGTTATTGTTTTCATTTGCACACTTGCTGTGCTTCATAGAGACGAGGCTTAGAGATCTCTGTGCCCTGAGTGTGAAGAGTGTGGATACAACCAGCCTGACCCTCAAATGAAGAACACCGGAAGACTGTGTTCTGTATGTTTGTAAGGAAACAAGACAATCTGTCCCCATCTTCTGAGTAACTGAAGTTTCTCTTCTTCTCCCTCTCTCCTACAGAACCTGAAAGCAGATCCAGAAGAGCTTTTTACAAAACTGGAGAAAATTGGAAAGGGCTCTTTTGGTGAGGTGTTCAAAGGCATTGACCTTCGGACTCAGAAAGTGGTTGCCATAAAAATCATTGATCTGGAAGAAGCTGAAGATGAGATCGAGGACATTCAACAAGAAATCACAGTGCTGAGTCAGTGCGACAGTCCATATGTAACCAAATATTATGGATCCTATCTGAAGGTAAGGCTTGAAAATAAGAATGCGATTTTCCATGACGCGGCGCTCTGGTCTGTGCAGTGAGTAGTGTTCTGACCTTTGCAATCAAAAGAGCCTGGCTTTGATAGTTTTATCATCCCAAATGTCACCTGAAAAAAACACATTTTGGTTAAAGTGTTTGTTGACGTTCCCTTTCAAAGAAGAAAGTATTTTGGACTGAGATTTGGTCATCAAAGACACATTTATTCGGAAGGTATTATAACGATAAATTTCCCCAGTTTTAGCGTGGTTTTATTATTGTAAAAACTCATGCTGCCCTATGAATATTAGCCTTTTGATACTTTTCAGTTATCAACGGTAGTTTAATGGGGTTTTAAAAAATTGCTGGAACTCATAATGTTCAGTGAGCTAGTTTATCTACATTTGACTTTGAAGAATTCTAGTTAAGTAAATAATTACTTAAAAGAGTTAGCATACAGCACTACACATTGTCCTTGATTTCACCTCGTTCTGTGAGCAGGAAAGACGAGCATTGAGAACAGTGTTCCAGGCCTCCCTGGGCTGTTCTAGGTGTTGTCGGACACTCCGGTTACACCACTAAGAAGGCATAGGCTGTCCCCTGGGGTTACCGGTCCCTTGACTCAGTCCTGTTTGACCAACCTTAACAGTGGAGCTGTACCTTCCAAAGTGGGCTTTTGGCAGTATTAAGAATTGGTGAGCAAAATTCTAAAATAACTCTTGCGGAAACTGAAACCTCGTAGGTAGAGCTACTTCCTCAGAGATGGGCGGCGGTAAGCTCAGAGACGACATGGCCAGGCTTCCTTCTGACCCGGGTTCATGCTCTAAATTCTTCCTGTGGCTGCTCACAGTGTCAGAAGGGACACTGCAGGCTCTGATTTTGTGGAAGTGGGATAATAAGGTATGAATGGAAGGATGGACATCACTTAAAATGAATATTTAGAGAAATAAAAATCAAGGGATAATCCAGTCTTTTTTTGGCATTATGACATAGGTTCAAATGGCAAAGGATGGCAGTCTGCCTCAGGTCAGATGCAGCCTTTTGAAATGGATAGAGCAAGTTGTGGAGTCAGTCTGACGTTTGGCCTTGAGTCTTGCTTTACTTGGCATGTGGCTTCGAACAAATTTATTTGCTTGTTTTTTTTTTTTTTTAAACTTTCCTGCTTCCGCATTTGTAAAATGAAAAATTATGTATATACCTAATTGTTGGATAGATTAAATGATATCAAGTCTGTGAAGATACCTGGCATGTGGTAGGTACTTAACAAGTGTTCATTTCCTTCCTTAATTGAATTTATGCATACCCCCTCTCTGAGATTGCCTTGCAGTGAAGGACGTATTCACTGAGGTCAAAGCAAGGAGGAGGAAGTATGCCAGTGATAACAAACGATGTTGGGGTGGGGGGCTTCCATTTTGGGGTTTCACAGGGCAGAAAGGGAAGCACTGTATGTTTGATTCTCATGGTCTAAGAGAACACATGTGAATTCCATACAGGAAAGCAAAGGTCGTTGTTGTCGTTGTCTTCTTTTTAAAGATTTTAAAAATTTATTTGACAGAGAAAGACATAAGTAGGGGGAGTGGGAGAGGGAGAAGCCAGCTTTTTGCTGAGCAGGGCGCCAGATGTGGGGCTCGATCCTGGGATTCTGGGATCATGACCTGAGCCGAAAGAAGGCAGATGCTTAATGACTGAGCCACCCAGGTGCCCCAGCAAAGGTCGTCGTCGTCGTCTTTTTTTTTTAAAGATTTTATTTATTTATTTATTTATTTATATATTTATTTATTAAAAAATTTTTTTAAGGTTTTTTTTTTTTTTAAGATTTTATTTATTTATTTGACAGAGAGAAATACAGCTAGAGAGGGAACACAAGCAGGGGGAGTGAGAGAGGGAGAAGCAGGCTTCCCGCTGAGCAGGGAGCCTGATGTGGGACTTGATCCCAGGTCTCCGGGATCATGACCTGAGCCGAAGGCAGTGGCCCAACCAACTGAGCCACCCAGGCACCCCGAGATTTTATTTATTTATTTGACAGAGAAATCACAAATAGGCAGAGAAGCAGGCAGAGAGAGGGGAAGCAGTCTCTCCACCGAGTAGAGAGCCCCTTGTGGGCCTCGATCCCAGGACCCTGAGACCATGACCTGAGCCGAAGGCAGAGCCATGCAGGCGCCCAGCAAAGGTCTTCTTGATGTTAAGTTTCTATTGAGAAAAAACAAATAGCCGAAGAAATTCAACTTGAACTCTGTTTGCTTTATCACTTAATATTCTTCATGAAATGACTTTGACAAAAGTTTTTTTAAATTAGCATATAATGTATTATTTGCTTCAGGGCTACAGGTCTGTGAATCCTCAGTCTTACACAGTTTACAGCACTCACTGTAGCATATACCCTCCCCAGTGTCCCTAACCAAGCCAACCTATCCCGCCCTTCTTCCCCTGCAGCCCTCAGTTTATTTCTTGAGATGAAGAGTCTCTTACGGTTTGTTTCCCTCCCCAGTCCCATCTTGTTTCATTTTTTTCCCTCCTTACCCACCCGCCTCCCCCGTGCCAAATTCCTTATATCAGAGAGATCCGTGGGCTTGGTGCTTGACCAGCCATCCCCTTCCAAAGCCACTTACTCTGTAAAGGAAGTAGAGTAACTCGTGGAATGATTTTCTCCACTGTCTTCAAGAGGTTGAAAAGTTTTGATAACTTTGTCTAGAGTGTCTTCTATTTTACTAGGCAGATTGTCTTTTAGAGAATATAACTGCCTTGAGAATGCCAAAAATAATATCACTATTGTGGAATCTTGACCTTGACTTCTTAAACCATGTGAAGGTGGATTTTGTGTAATTGGATTAAAAACATAAGGAACTTCTCTAGTTAAGCAGTAATAGCTGTTACAAGTTGAAGAGGACAAGAGTCCAGAACTGTGACTCTATCTGCTGGTTCTCGTATAACAGTTTGATGAAGTTCCTTGGCCCAGACAAAGAGCCTTAGGGATGAGCCAGAGGCTCTTTCATTGTCTTCGTAGGCTTATGAAGTTTAAGTTAGTAAAGTCCTAACTGTCAGGTAAAATACAAATTAAATTGACACATAAGATGGATGGGTCAGTGGACCTTTGACACTAAGTTGAAAATTACCCTGCTTTCTGTGGTTTTTGTTGTCCTTCTAAAAATTCCCCATAGCATTCTGAGATAATATTCTTAGTTCTTTAAGGGCTGATGGGAGAGAAGGCCTTCCCTTTCACCTGGTGTAAGCTTGACTTTCACCTACCAGGGTTGGGCAAAGAAGAAATGAGCAGAAACTGGTTTCTTCGTACTGCGTTAGGCTTAACTGTGCTAAGTCCTAACTGTGTCAGTTGGTTTCAGTCATTTGGTCCAGAAAAAAATTAGCCTATTAGGAAGGAGTGGTCTGAACATACTGAATGTTACTGAAGATGAGGGGGGTGGAGTTGGTTTCTTACTGTGTGATTGTGATCAAATCACCAAACTGTAGTCGAGCAAGTCCCTCCCCCAGTGATTGAAAACAAAAACAAAGTCAGTTGAAGGAGGAGAATAATTCAGTGAGGAGAGCTTCAGGGTTCTCTTGATGAATCTGAAGGCTGGGTGGGTCTTAAAGGTTACCAGGAACCAGAGAAGAACTGCATTTGTTGTAGTTTAGGTGTTTCATGTTTGGGAAAGTGAGAATATTTAATTAACCCGAAGCCTCTGAGTCTCAACCATAAACCACTGGAATTTCCTGTCGCAAAAATACCCCCCGCAAGGTCATAATGCAAGTGTGTGTGCGCGCACATGCCGGTGGTGCTTTGGGTGGTGTGCAGAAGGGGAGGGAGAAGTTTTGGTTTTTTAGTCAGGCAGTAAAGACAATAAGACCGTAACAGAGGACGTGATGTTACATAGGATTCTAAGCCCGTTTTCTTCCTGAGCAGCATTCACAAGTGCTACTCAACTCTCTTTATCTCTGCACGTCTCTTGTCTCTTGGGAGGTGGTGGTGGCGGTAGCGGAGATAGGTGGGTTATTAGAATCCCTGCTTTGAGATTCACAGAGTCAAAGCCAGGATTTTAGTCTTGGATCTTAGCGTCGGTACTTAACCATCCGGGCGTGCTCTAGGCTGCTGACTTTGTCGGGGGTAAAACGTAGAGACAAACTTCCCTTGTGGGGTTACTGATCAGGGTTGAGGACATGTAGACAGAGTACCTGGCGTGTAAGAAATCTTTAGCAAATGATAATTATTTTTTAATAAGAGAGAAGTTACCTGTGCCAAGTGATTCAAAATTCACGTTTTTTTTTTTGTTTTTTTTTTTAAGATTTATTTTTTGGGGGGAAGTGGCAGAGGGAGAGGGAGAATCCCAAGCAGACTACCCACCGGGCCCAGAGCCGGGCTGGGGCTTGATCTCAGGACCCTGAGGCCATTCCCAGAACCAAAATCAAGAGCCAGAGGCTTCACTGACTGAGTCACCCAGGTGCCCTCCCCCCGAAAGTTCATGAGTCTTAAAAACATTATTAACATACAAAAATTAGGAGTATCATTTTTTATTATAGTAAATTACTTAGTACTTTCAAACAGTAAGCCAGCTTAATGAAAGCAAGTCAAGTACAAGGCAAAAAAATCCCCCAAACAGAAAAGCTGTGGTTCCCTTACTTGTTTTTGTTGTGGTATTGATACTAAGGAACTCTGTCCATGGAGTGAGTAGGTGTCTAATAGTGAATTCAGATCCCCAGCCTAAAACCAAGTTTTTCTTCAGTTCCTAAAAAATTTTAGGGTACTTCTACCCATCAGATTCACTAGAAAACTAACATGGAAAAGTCCCCTGATGAGTTTTAGAAAATGCAGTGCTCGACGTAAATACAAATTCGGCTGGTTAAAGGTTTGTGTGTGTTGTATACAAGTGCACTTTGCAGTGGCCTTTTAGAGTTAAATGATTTTGACTTCTGAAGTCTTTTTTTTCCCTTCTTTGTTCTCCAAAGGGAAAATAGTTCCCGATGAAATGGAAAAACAATCATTTTGCCCTTAGGAAAAGAAGTAAAAGAAAATTGTGTATAAATTGCTGGCATCCATGTGAACGAGGCTGCTGGGTGGGCTACTGCTCACCCACGATGCTTATGCTTCCTGTCCCACTGTCACCACTAATGGCCTGTCCCTTGACTTCCAGAAGCACCCAAGTTTGGACAATTGATCAGCCTATTATGCTTTATCAAGAAAAAAACCAAACTCAAACTACAGTCCATTGCTTCCCCATATTGTATTTAATTTTGCGATCTTTTTATCTCAGAGATGAAGTAAGAGTGTTGTGACATGATAGTGAACATATCTGAATTTATCTTCACTCACACTTTTTTCCCCAGCTGCCTGCCCCATGGTAGATCCTGCTTTTGTATCGATCTGGTTTCAGACATAGTTAGGGATACAGATGGGTTATTAGTTTTGGGAAGCATTTCCGTGTGCATATATGCCTGGTATGTGTATGAACTCTCCTGGTGCCTCAGGAATTCTTACATAAGCACACAGGTTCCTTCTGGCCCATGCCTTCCCTGCCCCTGAAGGCAGAGAGTCCCCCAGCACATTCTCACTAAGATCGAGAAAATGAGATACCAATGTTATAGCCCATGAGCCATGATGAGCAACTTAATTGAACTTGAGTCAACAAGGCAGATTTAAAGGGCCAGAGGGGAAGGTCAGGACTCTCCTGTTGTTAGGAGGAATCCCTGTGCAGAATGGGACTTCCTTGTAACAGAGAAGGGCATGTGAAATTGGGGCCCAGCCCAGCCCCCTAAATGTAACAAGTGTGGTGCCTCTCTACCTCCTGGCAGCTCCCCCACACTGTACCCTCCGACTCTGACAGTACCTGTGGCCCTGTCTGGAGACATTTTGAGTTGTCACCACTGGCGGTAGTAGGTGGAGATGGGGGTTGCCCCTATATACACCCTGCGGAGCCCGGGACAGCCCCCGCGAGGGAGTCCCCCAGCCCGAGCGGCCATGGTGCCACGGTGGAGACTGTGTAGCCTGTGCAGTGAACAGCGATCTTTTGTCCCAGAATGTCGGTAGAAGGAATGCAGCTTCTGGGGCTGGAGCTGAGACTCTGGGAAATATCCCAAGGGGTATTTGGACACTCTCAGAGACCGTGATTATGCCCATGTGATTTCTGTGGCCAGACCACATGTGAGCTTTGGGAGCAGCGTGAGCAGGGTACGTCGACATTTTGGGACCGTGATTTTATGCTCAGCGTGCTGGGCTGACCTCTGAAATGTCAGATGGTGTTTTGGGGACAGTGGTATCTGAAAATGCTCTTCTTGGTGACTTTTGTTCTGATATAAGATAGGACAAAGGCTGTAGGATGTCTGGGAACATTATAGGCCAGTAAGCTTCACAGCAGGTGTTGTTTACCTGAATATTGTTGAGGAGACCCTTTCTGGGTCCCTTATGAACTCTGCTGTCTTAAAGCCCTGGGGAGCACTGCGGATCTGACCCCCTGGGGATGCAGGTCACTGAAAGGAGAGGGAACCTTCCCTCACTGCTGAGTGTCTTAATGGGAAGTGGGATTCTTCCATGAGCACTCCTGGGCTTACTACAGTGCTCGTATTCCCAAGACAGTGTTTTTTAAATATATACTTTTTAAGGTTTTATTTATTTATTTGACAGAGAGACAGCGAGAGAGGGAACACAAGCAGGAGGAGTGGGAGAGGGAGAAGCAGGCTTCCCGCTGAGCAGGGAGCCCGACTCGGGGCTTGATCCCTGGACCCTGGGATCATGACCTGAGCTGAAAGCAGGATGGTCAAGGACTGAGCCACCCAAGCGCCCCTCCCCAAGACATTATTTAATACCCAGACTAGTGCTATTTAACCTCCTCCCATTGATACTTTGTCTGTGTTCTTGATGACAACCAAGGGCAAAAGTTAATGAGTGAAAAAGCAAGTGAGATGCTGATACCTTGCTTTTTTTTTTCTCCCATTTTTTTTTTTTTTGGTGTAAAATGTTTTTTATTTTTAAAATCTTTTTGGTCACTGTTGTTTTTAAAAATTGTGCGTCATTCTTGATCTTAAGCAAAGATTGTCCCACTGAAGCCTCTCCGGGTTTTGGGCTAACTGCCTAATCAATAAAATGGCCTGTTTTATTCTGTTGAAATCAAGAATTGGTCATTTTCCCCCCTGTATTTCTTTCCACCTTTTCCATTTATGGACATCAGATGAGGAGCGTGGAGCCCTCCCCCTACCCCCTGTTTTTTTGTTTGTGGCACCATCATCATTGATCTAAATAGGTTCTGGTCTGTTTTCATCCATTTGATTATATTTCCTTCATCCCTGCTAGCTTTTTCTTTTGTATCATGGGTTTTGATACATGGCAGGATGTGTGTGTCCTCAGTAGATAACAATACTTTGTGTACTGTGCATGGGTTTATTTTTCCTTACCACATGGTTGTTTTTCAAAATTTGCACACAGTAAAATTAAACTTCTTTGGGTGTACAGTTCTTACAGTTCTGTGCATCTTAACACACGTATGGATTCTTATAAGCGCCACCATACATAGAACACAGAACAATCCCAACATCCCCAGAGAATTCCCGACCCATTGCCCACCTCGTCCTGTTACGTCCATTGATGTGTTTTATTGTCCCTGGGGTTTTGCATGCTTCAGAGTGTCCTATCAATGGAATCAAACTCCTTTGTTCCTTCTTTCGGTTAGCATCATTTATTTGGGATTCATCCACGTTTGTGCACATTGGTTGTTTGTACCTTTTTATTGTTGAGTGATACGCCATTGTCATGATGTACCGTATTGACCTATTGAGGGGCATTTGGGTAATTCCCAGATTTTGGCCATTATGTGTAATGTTGCTGTAAACATTCGCCTGCAGTTTTTGTGTGCACATAAGCTTTTATTTCTCTAGGAGAGATACTGGAAGTAGGATTGCGGAGTCCTGTGGTTAAGTGTATGTTTGATTTCCCACAGTGGCGGTATCATTTTGCATTGGCATTGTCAGCATTTTTTATGGTAGCCATTTTTGTAGGTGTGTAATGGTATCTCATTGTGGTTTTAATTTGCATTTTTTCTCCAGGGATTTTTGATTTTGGTATCTTTTCATAGGGCTCTTATTTCCATCAGCCCTCTAGACTGTGTGCCAGAGTGGGATACTTGAGCTTTACCACCTCACAGTCTGAGTTTGTTGGTTTCTTTGTTTTCTGTTTTTTTCTTTTTTAAAAACAGCTTTAAGGAGATAGAGTTCACATGCCATATAGTTCATCCGTTTAAATGCACTCTTCCGTGGTTTCTGGTGTATTCCCAGAGTTGTGCAGCCATCACGATGGTGAATGTTAGAATGCTGTCATTGCCCCAGAAGGAAGCCTGTGCCCATGACCAGTCACTCCACGGTTCCTCCCGGGTTCCCCAGCCCTAGGCACCCAGGGACCTACTTTCTGTTTCTGTAGATATGCCTATTCTGGAAACTTCATCTAAATGGAATCCTAGGATACGTTGCCTTTTGTAACTGGCTGCTTTGACTTAGCATAGTTTTTTCAGAGTTCATCCATGTTCTAGCATGTGCTGATGCTTCATTCCTTTTCATGGCTGAATAGTAGTCCATTGTACATACATGCCACGCACATTTCTATTTTTTGGTGTTTGATATGTATATTTAGGTTATTGGGTTTTTAAAAAATAATTGAATCTTTTTAAAAAAATTTTTTTATTCATTTATTTGTTAGAAAGAGAGAGGAGAGTGTGCACACAGAGGAAGAGGGAGATGCAGGCTCCCCACTGAGCAGAGAGCCCGATGCGGGGCTTGATACCAGGGATCATGACCTGAGCCAAAGGCAGGCACTTAACCAACTGAGCCACTCAGGCGCCCCTAGGTTATTGATTCTTTAAGTCCATATTTGATATCATAAGTATCTTCTTTGACTCTCTTGTACTTTTAACTGAGGGGTATCGTTTATTGAAAGAAATCTTTAATTCTAGTGTAGATCAGTCTGTCAGTTTTTCACCTTATGGTTTCTGCCTTTGAGAAATCCACTAGTTACTTAAGTTTATAAAGTGTTTATAGTTTTTTCTTCAGTTAACCATATAGTTTTGCTTTTTATTAGATATTTATCTGGTATATAATGGGAAGTAGGGATTTTATATTTTTCTATATATAGTGGGATAGATTTTTCATTTCTTGTTTATAAATGATCTGTCCTTTCCCTGCTTAGATATGATACTATAGCACACCAAAGTCTTACATATTTCTAGGCCTGTTTTTGGATTTGCTGTTCTGCGAGGCCAGTATCATTCATGTTGTATGTGTTCATCAGCTTGACTAATTATTAGCTTGGCTTTAAGTCTTACTACCTGGAGGGGCTAACCCGCTTCACCTCTCCCACACACAAACAAAAGCTTTGCCTGCGGTCTTTGAGGACCCTTAGTCTACAAGCTTAAGAATGAATTTGTACATTGTCTGCTTAAAAATCCTACTGAAATTTAAAAATTTATTTTGGAGGAGAATTGACATCTCAAAACAAACACAAATGCCTTTTCTTTTGGGTTGTCTTTTTTGAACTTCAGTAAAGTTAAATTTTCTCCCATAAAAGATCTTGTGGATCTGTAGGTCAGTTCCTAGACACCTACCTTTTATTGCTCTTTTGTGTGATATATTTTTGGATCGCTTGGGTAAGGACATTGTGGTGATTTCTGTCCACATTGTTTTTGCTAACCTTGCTGAATTCTTGTTAGTTTTCTATGCATATGCTCACACCTGTAAATAATGGCAGTTTTCTGTCTTCCGCCCTGAGGATTTTCCATCTTAGGTTTTGGCTGTGACCTTTAGGACTGTGTTGATTATGTAGTGATAGGAAGGATATACCCGTGTTGTTCTGATCTTACAGAAAATGCATCTTAAATTTTTCTTTAATAGGTATGGTATTTGATACAGAGTTCTGGTGTGTAGACTTTTTTTTTTTTTTTAATAAATAAGGAAGTCTGCCTCTATTCCTAGTTAGAGGGCTTTTTAAAAAACAAAGTAACAAACCACAACACTTGTTTTTTTCCTGTAGTTTTAAAGATAGTTATGCGATTTTTCTCTTTTAGTCTTGGTGTAAATAGATAGCAGTTGGCTAGATCTGAGGTGTGCCCTTTCCAACCTCTGAGAAAGAAAATTGGCTTCACAGAGTGAGGAGGGTCTTCATCTGATGTTGGTAAGAGGAGAGTTGGCTTCATTAGCCAAGAACTGGGCTCCTGCGGTTTTGCACAGCACTCACAGACTGAACAGAGGGCTAGAACCTGACCTTGCCTCGGACAGTAGGCGGTGGCAGGGGCCCCATCACCAAGAGTCCCACCCTCGTGTTGCCTTCCTGGTCATGGGTTCAGAACGACACTGAGACAGGGAATTTTAGCCAGCCGTTCAATTGATTACTGAATGATTTATTCAGATCTGTGTGCGCAGTTACTCTGCATCCTGGCTTTCTAAACCTTGTGTGGGCTCCCGGTGGAGGAATAACCCGGCTCAGACCGTCTGAACTGGAAACACTGCACCCTGGCTGGGGTGCTGAGTTCGACAAGAGGTTTCCAGGTGGCAGAAAGTTTTGGTATTTGAAACTGGCATGGAGGAATTACTTGTGGGGCGGTACCTTCATGGAGTTGTCTCTTTGGGAATTGTTCAGCTGGTATCTGGAAGGTCTGGGTGGTCATCATTTCTACGTACGCACCTTGGAATTGTTTCTCCCTTTGCTGGGGACTGTCCACGATAGATTGGAAGTGTTTTCAGTGGCAGTAAGAAGAGAGGAAGGAGGGACTGGGTGGTTTGGACTGCTGTGGGGAATCACATGGTTCTTTAGATTTTTGGATTTGCCATAATACTAGATATTTTTCATCCATTGATTTTAGATTCCACTTTGGAACTTCGCCTCTACATTTTGGGCTATGTAGGTTTGTGAGATGATGTGGAACAGGGAGGCTTGGGGATTGGGGGAAGGGTCTTTGAATTTGGTTTTGGGAAAGATCCTTTAGGAGCTAGAGAAGAGACCTAGTTAGAAAGGGAAAGATCGCCTTTCCCCATCACTTTCTCTTCTCTTCTTAGCCCCTCTGGCCCCAGGCTCTGGGGATCTGCAGACCTGCCTCTGAACATCTCGTCCTGGCTCTGATCTTGGACCTGTGTCTTCATCTGCAAAATAAAGTTCCTTTCAGTCTCTCATTTGGCTCAGCGTGCCATTTCATAAGGTTTTTATTTTTTTTTTCTTGTTTGTTTTAATTAGAGAGAGCACACATAGGTGCTCGGGGTGGGCGGGGGAGTCCCAGGCTTGCCCCTGTGGAGCCTGACTTGGAGCTCGAGCTCACGACCCTGAGATCATGACCTGAGCTGAAATCAAAAGTCTGACGCTTAATGGACTGCGCCACCCAGGCGCCCCTAATAAGCAATTCTTATGCACAGTCAGAGAAATTAGAAGCCTGGATTAGCAGAACAGGAAGGGACTTTGCAGGCTCCTGGCACACACTTTATTCTCTGGATTAGAACACCAAGCACAGATGAGCTGGGCGGTTTCCTTTTCTCGCAGTATCAGAGTTGAGCTGGCTGCAGAGCCGCCGCCCGCAGAGCCGCCGCCCGCAGAGCCGCCGCCCCGTGTTCCTTGTCCACTGTTGGCTTCCCTGCACCGACTGTTGTCCTCTCAGCTACCTCTTTCCCCTTTTCCTTGTGGGATTCCTTCTGTCTGGTGGCCTGTTCCCCCTCCCATGAAGGAGATTTCAAGGTCTCATCCGTAGTCTAGCCCATTTTGCCTGAGCTGAGCCATTCAGTTCAGCCTCAGTGTTGCTTACGTAGGGCCGCCCCCCGCCCCCTGCCCACCCCCCCCCCTTGCCCGGGTCATGGGACGGATGACCGACCACTGCAGGGGGGTGATGAAGCGCTTCAACTCCTGAGGCCTGGCTGCGCCTCATTTCTTTGTTCCCAGCTGTGGCCTAGACCGTGGGAGTTGTAGAAACTCCGGGTGATGCTCATGTGAGGTCACAAGTGAAAGTCAATGAGCTATAGGTTCACCTTGAGGGGACGAGTGTCAGCAGAGAGCAGCACGCAGAAGGTAATTACCACTAAGGATGCTATCAGTGTTGGAGGAAAAAACCCACTCAGAGGGTTTCAGCATTTCCTCACAGCAAAAATTCCAGAAGAAGGGCAGCTCCAGCTGGTCATCTGCAGTGTCCTCAAGAATCCAGGTTCCTTCTTCCTTTTCATACTGCAGTCCTCAGGGTCTCAGCTTGGCCTGTGGGCAGATAAAGGGCCAGTCTTTTTTTTTTTTTTTTTTTTTGGAAGAGTGTTCTTCAGGTACAGGAAACCTTTCTCAGAAAACCTTCCTAGGCCACTTCCTTACATATTTCATTCATCAGCCCTGGGTCATAGCCCGATGCCTCAGTCAGCCCCTGGCCGGAGGGATGGGGCCACCTCATTGGCTCCCACCAAAATGGTAGTAATCTCTACAGCCACTGTGGGGCTGGACCTTGTGGCCCCGAGATCAAAAGTTGAATGCCCCTCAGGCTGAGCCAGCCAGGTGCTTCTAGGATTTACTTCTTGAGCTGGAGAAGAGTGGGTTTCCCAGAGTCACAGAGTCAAGGGAGGGACAACAGGGAAGTGTTTGAATAAATCATCCAACAGAGCCTCCGAAAAGGAATTCTGTTAGGTCCTGCCCTAGACATGCCCATTTGGGGAGCTCGCCGCCGCCACTGCCTTGGGCAATCTGGCATTCACTTACCTGTGAGCGTTCGCTTTGCTGGTAGCCGTTGAGGTTCTAAAACTGTAAGTTTGAGCAAAGTAGCCAGACTCTGGACTTGCAGGTCTCTGGCCCTAGGTCATCTTTTCACACCTGCCTTGAATCTGAGGCTGAGCTGTCATCTTCTGATGTCCTAATGCTGAATTTTTACTTAGCACCACCATATTTCTTGGGTTAACAAGAGGAATTCCTGCTTAGCAGATGTGGACCTTAAAGGTAAAATAGCCAGTTATTTTACCAGCAAAATGAATTTATTTGGGGATAGCGGAGGAGTTGCAATTTAGGATTATCAAGCTGAAGTAAAATCCATAGTCAAGTCCAGAGGACAAAGGAGAGGAAGGCTCTTTTATAGAGGAAAGGGGTGCTGGGCAGGGCTGTTAAAAACAGAAAGTCCATTGGACTGAAGAGGGGAATTGGAAATGTAGAGGCATCTCACTGGCTGAGTTGTGACTGTCTCTCATTGGCCGGGGTGTTGCCGGCGGAGGAGAAAGTTCCTCTTGCTGGAGTGGTAAGAGTGTAGCTTCCTTCTCTTGGGGCTCTAAAGGGCTGCAAGGAGTGGTGGGGTAAGTGCCTCCTCTCCCTTCTAGATCGCCTCCCAGCTCCATTTTAAATGAGGTTTCCTTTATTCCATTTCACACCTTTAAATGGTTTATTCACTTTTCGGTGCATAGATGACCGTCACACCTGTTAGCGCACGTGTGTTGAATGAATGAATGAATTTAGTTTGTTTCCGTAGCTGCCGCCCACTTTGACATAGATCCATAGGCCCAGCCCACACCTAAGCAGTCTTTCCTGTGGACTCCCTTGCAGTAATGGGGACCTGCTTTGGCTGCCAGAGCTGGCTGTCCCATGAGCCACCCAGGGCAGCCCTGTCCTTCCTGCCCCTTTGCTTACACCCAGTCTCTGCCAAGAATCCCATTTTGGTTTTGTGGTCCTGTAGCTTTCTTTGTTAGCACCGCCTTCCTTGTTCCTCACCTGGGGATGATTCTGTGGTTTCCCATAAAACAGTCTGGCCGAGTTTACATTCCTTCTTTGTAGAGCCATTCCAGTTACTCAAGGTAGACTGCCCTTATCCACGGGGGATTAGTTCGAAGACCCCCAGTGGCTGCCTGAACTGCACATGTACCAGCCCTATATATGCTATGCTTTCTCTTCAGCGTACGTACGTGATACAGCTGGATTATAAAATAAGCACGGTGAGAGATTAACAGCAATGATTATAATAATAAAATAGAACACTTATAGTAATAGCATTTCTGTGAATGTGGTCTCTTCCAAAATATCTTACTGTACATACCCTTCTTAGGATGCTGTGAGTCGATAAGATGCCTGCGTGATGAGGTGAAGCGAGGTGCACGACATAGGCATTGACCTTTTGGACCTTTCACTGGGAGGAAGATCATTTGCTTCTGGACTGTGGGTTCAGTGCCAGGTCACTGGAACTGCCAAGAGCAAAGCCATGGGTGAGGAGGAATCTGTAGGTAGCAGACTTGCTTTCTGCAGAGCCGTGTGCTTCCTGACAACTTGCCTTTGTTTCCTCTTCACCCGTGCATCCTACCTAGGGCAGGTCCCTTGTGGTAACGTTGCTCTTTTGTCTGACATCTGAGACTCTTTGGGCTCTGAAGAATTGACTGAGGTGGAGTTAGTTCCTGGTCCTTTGGGGCAGGAAAGTGGTTTAGATGCTTGCTTTTTGAGAACCTTCCAGACCTAAAGGTTTTATTGGTGTGTTGAAAGTCCTTTTGTCCCTTTTCTGATGGTTGTTCTTTAGGGAAGCAAAGTAATTTGTAGGTGATTTTTCTCCCTCTTTAACTGGATATCTAAAACCTGTATTTGGGGAAAAAACACATATTTGAATCATATTTTTAAAACATGGAAACATTCTCCCTCATGAAACTCTATGCGAGTAGGTTGTTTTCTTCCTTCTTCCTTTTTTTATGTGCTTGTTGCACAGGTAATATAATTAAGAAATAAGAAAGGAATTTTGAAATGATATCCAGCAGAACATAGGCAAGTGGCTTTCCTAGCAGTGCAGTTGGGAAGTATGTGTTGGCATTGGGGGCTGTTTGCTTATTGCAGATTGAATTGCTAAAAATAATTTATATATAATGTGTTAAGTAGACCAAGCATTGTTACACTGGCTTAGGTACGTACTTTACTGAATTTTCATGATTTTTGGTTGACTTTGTACGAGATGGACTTTCTGGTTATATGCTCTGATTGGACTCTTCCCTGTCCTTATAAGTGAAATTAGTGTAAAACTCTGGAAACTTCCATGTGGCTGTTGCAATGGATTTTAACCTGAGTGTCACCTTCTGACCTTTTCAGTAGACCTCCTTTTTCCCTTTTTGACAGGCGTGAGGAGAGGAGTGTATTTGAGTGTGGCAGGACTTGCTGGCCACTGCTGGTGTAAGAAGTCACCCTGTGCTGTGCTCCGTAGAGCGTGTGGGGCGCCGTGCGGCATGGGTGCGTGGGTGCTCCCTGGAGCTGTGTTCCCGGAGCGCCCTCTCGGTTCTGGTGACCTCACTGAACGTTTCCTTTATGCCAGCTTGTACACATTTTTAAGAAAGGAAGACACTTCCGTGATAAGCTTTTCGGCTTTTTATTCTAACCTCTTAAGGTCCCTGTTAGGTCTGTTCCAAGGATTTCCCTTCGTAAGCTCCTGGCCTATCTGGGAGCTGAGCTTTTGCAAGACTCTGGCTACTGTGCAATGTATTAGGAAGCTTATCTCCTGGTTCTTTTCTTGGTCCCCACTGTTGTGTTTGCCTACTAAGAGACTCATAAAGCCACCTGCAGTCCCTTGCTCGCCCTCTTCTGGACCGCGAGAACACACTGCCGCGGCTTTCATGAGCGGCCACGCTGCAGTGAGCTGGCCCCGGGACAGCCGGAGGCTCAGCACTCTTGAATCAGTGGATTGTAGCTTCCCTTGCCTGGTTTAATAATGTAGCTAGTTTGATACTACACTTTCTGATTTTAATCAAGTTTCTGCCTCCAACTTATATTCGAGAAATGAGAACTAGTCCAGTTGAGTAGCTGTCAACAAAAGCAGCGCATTCTTGGTCTCTGACTTGCCGCCTTCACCTTTGAGCGGGAATTACCGGGCCCCTTCACCCTCTGCCAGTGTGCAGGGTCCTGCCTGTCTTTCACTCGTTTTGAAAAGCACCATCTTGGGGGCGCCTGGGTGGCTCAGTTGGTTAAGTGACTGCTTTTGGCTCAGGTCATGGTCCCGGAGACCCGGGATCGAGCCCCACATCAGGCTCCCTGCTCAGCGGGAAGCCTGCTTCTCCCTGTCTCACTCCCCCTGCTTGTGTTCCCTCTCTGGCTGTGTTTCTCTCTGTCAAATAAATAAAATCTTTAAAAAAAAAAAAAAGAAAAGCACCATCTTGGTACCTTGGGAATCCCTTCTTTGGCCATTGGGTTTGGGACTGAAGCCCCTAGAACACATTTAAGAAGCATTCACTTGTACCGTACTGAAAAAGATTTATGGCAAGTATTTCCAGTATGTTCAATATGAGATGTTTGAAAAACCTTCATTCGTAGCATCTGTGCTGTCATGTGCCCCCCTGTAGTCCTCACAGGTGTTTGTTTTCTTTTAAACATTGTCCATGAGATTTCACTGATTGCACTTGGGATGACCAGTGCCAGCCTCTTTCTCTCGGAGCATCTTACAACTGTGTTTGTGCCTGAAGGTCATACTCTCCCTTGATCCTAAGAGCCTGGCTTAGGGTCAGGTGCATTTCTTCCTCCTTCCTCCTGCAGTTGCTATCCTTGGCTTCCCGTTCCTGTGCATCCTGAGCTCTGTTGCTCTGTCGTGGACGCAGATCTCCGGCGTGCTCTCTACCCGAAGCTTGTTTGCTGTCGTGAGGGAAAGAGAGGCATAGCCAGGCAGGCGTCACCCTGTTTGAGTGCTCTGATGGTGGGGGCCTGAGCTTGTACTTGGGGCCGACAGGGAGGGCGGAGGGCAAGGGGGAGCTGGGGTGCGTGGCCTCCAGGATCTGTTTCTTGGAGTTTATGTGTCTCGGATTTCGGTTTGGCAAGCCGAGCCAGGAGCTCAAAGAAAAGAGCTTGGGAGAAGCCCTTGGATACGGGGCGTTCTAGGTGGAGGAGATTTAGGAGGGCGAGGTCAGTAGACACCGAACTGAAGGAGGGAGAAAGGAAAGCCACCCGGAGCTGTGGGCTGGAGAAAGGAGCCGGCATTCGGGGCTGCTCTCTGGTGCCTGTCGCCCTGTGGGGTTAATGGGCTGCTGATCGGGGTCAGGCAGCTGGGGTGTGAATTGAATCTGATCACACCAGCCTGTTCTGTATGTCCACCCAGTTCTCAGATAGCATGGTTTTCTGTCCCTAAATTGAAAAAAGGTGAGAATTTCACTTGACAAGTGAGTTTGGCAGTTGTCTGGGGTCTCTGCCTGCCTGCTTTGGCCATTTTCGGAGCTTGGCCCTCCCCTGGCTGGCTGAGGAAGAGGAGGGGCCCTGGGGCACGGAAGGAGGGAGCGGGGAGATGGAGAACTCCTGACAGACCCCTTGAGGGATTCCCTGGGAGGCTGTGCAGGCCAGCCCCAGTTCCGGTCCTGAAATCAGAACTATTGTTACTCCTTTGGTTAATTAATTAGAAACTCAAAAGTGTTTCAGAGCACACATAAAAGGTGTGAATAATGGTATATAAATATTGTTGGAACCTTCTGTTGTGGATTCCCTTTCTTTTTTTTTCTTGTCTTCTGGTTTCAGAGTTGAAGCAGTAACTGGATGGCCGGATTGGTTCTGGAAAGACAGTGTGTTGGCTAACCTGCCACGGATATGTGTGTTCTACTCCTCGTGTGTAGTGAGAGGAGGTGTGGGCACTTGAGGACAGGGAGGTGTGAAGCTTTCCAAGTCTAGATGTATAATTAAAAATGCGAGTAGCCCATTGTTTTCATGAGTCTCCTGAAAAACGAAATTTACGAGCACTTACACTGTATTTCATTAGCTTGGGCCTACCCAGCCTCCATGTGTAAGCCCGAGTCTGTGATCGTGGGTGCGTGCGTAGCTGGGCTCCGTGTGTTGGCAGGGGTGGGATGGGTGGGGAGGGAGTAGGGTGAGTGTGACGGGAGGGAGCTGCTGCATAATGTGTGAGCCCTAACACACTGCCAGGGTGGGCCCCTGTGTTGGGGTGTGGCCCAGGTGACTCCTGCCCTCTGGTCTGGGGAATGGGCTGAGGTCCGATGGGAATTTCTACTGTCTCTCTGCAGTTCTTTACTTGGCTCTTGGTAGCTCTTGGCTGGCTTTTCCTGTTTGTTCTTCGCATACTCCTCTGGTCCAGGCTTTCACCTCCCTCCCAAGCTTCGGCGTCTGGCTTGGCCCTCGTACAGGCCAGATCTACTTGGGGAAGCGTTTACTAGGCAGTTGCCCTGGAATGTCCCGTGGGGACTGCACGGTGGACATGTGCCGAGCGGTGGCTCTTTCTCTCCGATGAGCTAGGTGTGGGTGAGTCAGGAGTTGCTGCTGTGAGGGGATTGATAAGGAGGACCTTGTTTCCGGCACGTACGGTGACTTCGAGCAGGAGCGCCCAGAGCACTTGGCAAGCTGCCGATGCACATCCCATCCCTCAGCTGAGGTTTGGGGGCGGTGGCCTGGCTCTCTTTATGAATGAGTCGATTTAAAGATTCCGAAGCGCCGGATCCCCTTAGGGCACACACCGAAGCTACCGTGGAAGTGTGGCCAGTGCTTTATGAAGGTGAACACACCAAGAACATGTTCTTGGGCTGATTTGGAGCTGTTTTCTTTTCTTTTCTTTCTTTTTTGAGAGAGGGAGAGACGGAGTGGGGAGCAGAGGGAGAGAGAGACTCTTAAGCAGGCTCACGCCTAGTGTGGAGCCTGATGCGGTGCTCCGTCCCACGACCCTGAGATCGCGACCTGAGCTGATGTCACGTGTTGGACACTTCGCTGACTGAGCCACCCAGGCAACCCTGAAGCTGCGTCTTCAGGGGAACCATGTTGAAGGCCCTCATGAGATCACCAGTGGTCTCGAGGCGACAGAGTTCCCAGAGCATCTCTCCTCAGGGGCTGTCTGGTAAAGGCCCTCCTTTGTCACGTTGCTCCCACGGGGTCTGTGGGACTTCGCAGGTGGGGAAGACCGCGGTTGTGTGGAGGAAGCGTGCCGCAGGCAGGGGAGCCTCGAGCAGCTGGCCTTGCAGGGAAGGAGGCTTCTTTGCAGAACTTGCTTGCTTCCCTGGCCTGTGCCAGAATCTGGAGGAATCTGGAATATGCTGGTTGCTTCTAGAAATGCCTGACCTAACTTTGTTATACTCCAAGTAAATTAAAACTTGGAAGAGAGTCTTTCCTGTGTGCCAGGAAATGGTAGGATCTGTCCGTTTTATCATTTTGCGATTCCTCTGTGTTGTTTTCTTAGAATTTTGGCTTGTTATTTCAAACACAGTTGATTTCAGAGTTACTTCGGATATCTGTCCTGTTTCTACGCTTCTTCTCTTGTTGCTCCTTGTTGGCTTTATGAATCTCTTTTACTCTCTCAAGAAGATGGCTTTGGGGATTATGATTCCATTTAAGTATGTGGACATAATTGGACTCTCTGAAAAAAAAAAAAAAAGGAACTTCGTGCTATGGTTAGATGCACAGCTCTTTAAAAACCCAATTTGAGTCACAATTTCCCAGTTGTTGGCAAAATGGGTTTCTTAACTTGTGGAGGAGGCGGCACAGTGTTCTTCAAGAAGGGCCAGAGTGTTCATCTAGACCCGAGGACACTCTTGTACCGGCCCAGGCAGAGCCCGTCTTGGGCATGTGGAGCGTTGGATCTCCTGCAGCCAGAGTTGTTTCAGTTGCTGTTTCTGGATGCAGAGAGAACTGGCTCAACAGCCCATGGGGTCCTGCAGCCCTTAGGGGGACAGCTTTTCTTGTGTGTGGTAGTCTCCTGCCCTCCCTCTGCCCTGCAGTCAGACTGGGGCTTGGATATCCTCAGTGTTGAGAGGATGTGAACTCCTCCTCTTGGGGGCTGGATTCCTGCCCCGCTGCTGCCCTCCACACCGAGGTTGGGCCATGGGGGGGCCCAGCAGAAGGGCCCTCCGTGGACAGAAGGGCCCCTCCCCTTCCTTGGGCAGCACCCGCCCGGGGCCCATCCCTGCTTCCCCCTTTGGAAGGCGTAGGTTGCCTTCCCCATGGCCTAGAAGGGCTGCTGCCCCTCCCAGGAGAGGGGCAGCACATCTCTCTTCTCCGGGAGTAACATTCAGTCTTCAAGGATGTGTCCTCGTGTTTCTGGGAAAGACAGACATGGTTCGTCCGGTCCGTGCTTTCAGACTCCGGGGTGCCGGCGGTGAAAACAAAAGTTCGCTCTTGAGCGGATTGAACAAATCTGAATTTACTTTCAAATCACAAAGGAATACTTTTCATTTTGCAACCAGTCACGGTGGGAGGGAGGAGTTGTCGGCTCTGAGCCAAAGATAATAGAAAAGATGTGCTTTGAAATGTTTCTGAAGATGGGGATTGGATCCCTTCCTCCCTCCTGAACACACTGTCCTCATGTAATTGAAGAAGGTCCCTGAAGACATTTGGCAGCTCCATTTTATGTTTTTCTCTCCAGAAAGTCGAATGAATTAAAATTCCAATTAGGCTAAATATTTTACTTCACCAAAAAGAAACTCAGCTCTGGTTTTTTGTTTTGTTTTGGTTAACGTTACCTATAAATTGAAATAAGTATTAATTGTATTTCTTGGGCTCTTTGTCTCAATATACACGTTCTGTTTATTTAAACCTCCTGGAGTATCTCAACACAGCTGAGGTGTTTATTTTATTTATTTATTTATTTTTAAAGAAGATTTTATGTATTTGACAGAGAGAAACACAGCGAGAGAGGGAACAAGCAGGGGGAGTGAGGGAGGAAGAAGCAGGCTTCCTGCCGAGCAGGGAGCCAGATGTGGGACTCGATCCCGAGTCGACCTGGGATCATGACCTGAGCGGAAGGCAATCGCTTAACCAACTGAGCCACCCAGGCGCCCCAACACAGCTGAGGTGTTTAGATAAGATAATTATGCCATATGCTTTCTTCTCTAAAACATATATTTCTGAGTAAATTTCTACAAAAATGGAATGATACAGGCTATCACAGATCTCACTAGTTAGAGTATTTGTGAATGTACTTCCCTGATTGCTTTGTGTCTTTGTGTGTCGGCGGAATGCTTTTAGTCGGCATATTCTTCGTGAATATTCAGCACAGAAACTTCCTGTGAATGAATTTGGTATCGAGTTAGGTCTGCTTGGTGTTGATGGTAAAGAGAGGACGGGTTCAGAACCCCTCTAGGGGGACTTACCTACTCAAACACACCCATATGTGTGTGCAGGTGCATACACACGCATGCGCGTGCGCGCACACACACGGTGATAAGACAGCCCTTTTGGAAAGAGGCAGTCCTGTGAAACAAGCCTAAAGATGAGCATTTCAAGGACTCTCCAGTGTTCTTTCCAATTTATTAAAAGGGTATTAGTACAAGAATTCTGAAACTGGTCGTGGTGGAGTGTGGGGCATGCAAATCCCTTAGAGTGCAGGCAAACGTTTTGCAAATTGATGTATTTTCCTCAGCAGTCAGATGAGAATTCATAGCTTTATAAAAGGAAGCCATTTAAACAGATAAATGTTATGGACAGTGACAGCAAGTATTTTCCTCACTGGATTCCTTTAGAAATTGCTGCGAGTCTGTGATGCTCATTATGGGGGCTCCTGTGGGGGTCTGATCCGTCAGAATATCTCCAGGGGCGCCCCCGCTGCTCTCCTTCCTTATCACTGGCCAGGCATCTCAATTTATAGAACGGGAGAAGATGGATTACCTAAGGAGGCAGGATCATCAGGAGAATGAAGTGAGACACTCCTTAGGAAGTGCCTGGCTTTGCACTAATGTGAAATGATGGTGGGGCCCGGCGTCCTTGACCAGGAAGACACTAGAAGTTCTTGGGACTGATCCTTCCTCAGGGAGCCTGTGGAGGACTCTGCTCTCCCTTCCTTCCCAGAATGCTCTGGGCCAACACCACATCACAGCCCCTGGTGGTCACTGGGTGGGAGGTGGCCCGAGGGACAGTAGCCTTGTTCTCCCTACAAGGAGGCACTCCTCTGATCACAGCGCAGGGACTGCGGATGGGGAGGAGAGCTCAGGACCCCCGAGAGCTCTGTAGTTGGGGCGGGCAGGTGGAGTTGGGAGGGGTAGGGAGCGTGGTACTAGAGTGGAAGGTGAAAGTTGTACATATGGCGACACTCACACCCAACATTCACTTATTTCCAAGTGCACCCTTTTTTCTTCAGGAATAACTTTTGGGGTCGATGGCCTTCATGGGCTGACAGCTCCTCTCCCACGCTGCCTTGTGTCCCTGGCGCTGAGAGGTGCCCGGGTTCCCATGGCATGCTGCGCTCCCTCCTTCAATGGGAACCAGCGCTCTTTCCCGACCCTGCCTCTTGCAGGTGGTGGGATTATGTGGTGACGTTGTGAAAAGTCCTGTCCCTCAGGATAGACATTCTGTTCTTCCAAGGTTTGAAATTACTCAAAGGCAAAACCATTTGACCTCCTTGCTTGCTGTCCATCTTTATGTAGAGGTTTGTAGAGGAAGGTGATGGATCCGTTTCTTCTCCCCACTCCCTTTCTGCCTATAGGTCTTATTCTTTCTTGAGTAAATTTTAATTTGTACATTATAAAGAAATTACCTGTTTCATTCTGGATTTTCAGATTTATTATTCATGAGATACTGTGATCTTTTCTATTTGCATTTAGAAAATTGTCTATGATTTTCTTTATGGGTGTATTTATAAATTTAGTGTATAGGGCGTTTTCTTCTTGATTACAGCAAGTAGAAGTTATTTGTCATTTAAAAATTGATTTATTTCTCATTTTAATATTTTCCAGTATGTATGTGTCTTTATCTTTATTCTTTGCTTTGCTTTTCTTGGTTTTCTTTTTCCTTCCTTCCTAGCTTGTGGATTGAACACTCAACATTTCTTTACATTTAGTTTTATTTTGGGGGGCAGGATAATGAAAATACGTCATGCTGTGAGTTTTCCTCTGAGTCCGTCTTTGGCTGAACTATGTAGCTTTTCTGGTACAGCTGGACCTCAGAGATCCTGCGGGTTTGTGGCAGACCAGGCCAGTAAAGCCTACTATTGCATAATAATGCCAGATGAATGCATTTTTTGACTTTGAAGTGCACATAAAAGTCACGCCTTAAGAAAAGTTTATACAACGGTCTGCTAAGTGTGCAATAATAGCACTGTGTCTAAAAAAGCAATGTGCATACTTGAATTAAAAAATGCTTTATTGCTGGGGTGCCTGGGTGGCTCAGTCGTTAAATGTCTGCCTTTGGCTTGGGCCATGTTCCCGGAGTCCCGGGATTGAGGGCTCACGGCTCAGAAGGAAGCCTGCTTCTCCCTCTTGCTTGTGTTTCCTCTCTAGCTGTGTTTCTCTGTGTCACATAAATAAAATATTTTAAAAAAACCTGCTTCATTGCTGATAAATATTGACTGTTATCTGGGCTTTCAGCAAGCAGTGTCACTTCTGCTGGTGGAGGGTCTTGGTGCCATGTTGATGGCTGCTGACTGCTCAGGGTCCTGGTTGCCGCAGGTTGGGGTGGCTGTGGCAATTTCTTAAAACACCATTGAAGTTTGCTGCGTTGATCGACTCTTCCTTTCACGAGCGATTTCTCTGCAGCATGCCATGCCGCTGGATACTATTTTACCCAGTTGGTGTCAGTCCCCTTAACTCTGCTGCTGTCTTATCAACTAAGTGTTGGTCATAGTCTCAGTCCTCTGCTGTCATTTCAGCAGTCTTCACAGCATCTTCACCAGGAGCAGATCCCATGTCAAGAAACCAGTTTCTTGGCTCCTCCATGAAGAGCATCTCCTCATCCGTTAAATCACGAGATTGCAGTGGTTCAGCCCAATCTTCCGGCTTCACTTCTAACTCTGGTTCTCTTGTTGTTTCCACCACATCTGCAGTGACTTCCTCCCCTGAAGTTTTGAACCCCTCAACGTCATCCATGAGGGTTGGCATCAGCCTTTTCCAAACTCCTGTTCGTGTTGATAATTTGACCTTTTCCCATGGATTGTGAAGGTTCTTTTTTTTTTTTTTTTAAAGATTTTATTTATTTGATAGAGAGATCACAAGTAGGCAGAGAGGCAGGCAGAGAGAGGAGGAAGCAGGCTCCCTGCCGAGCAGAGAGCCTGATGCAGGCCTCAATTCCAGGACCCTGAGATCATGACCTGAGCCAAAGGCTGAGGCTTTAACCGAGCCACCCAGGCGCCCAGAAATGTTCCTCTTTTGATCTTCTGTCCAGACCACTCAAACTTTCTTCATACCTCTTATCAGCAATAAGGCTGTTTTCCTTTCTCATCATTTGTGTGTTCACTGGAGTAACATATTGAATTTCCTTCAGGAAGGTTCCTTGTGCATTCACAGCTTGCCTGACTGGCACGAGGGACCTAGGCTGTCTTGGCTTTGGACATGCCTTCTTCAGTAATCTTACTCATTTATTGCTTTTGATTAAAAGTGAGAGATGTGCGACTCTTTCATTCACTTGAATGCTTGGAGGCTGTCGTAGGGTTATTAATTGGCTGAAAGTCAACATTGTGTTTCAGAGAACAGGGAGGCCAGAGAAGGCAGGGGAGTGGCAAGTGGCGGAGCGGCCGGAACATGCAGTCTGTACTTGTTAAGCACCTTATCTTTTATGAGCGCGGTTTGTGATGCTGCAGGACAATGACCTTAGTGACATCAAAGCTCACTGGTCCCAGATCCCTGTAAGAAATACAGTACTAACGAGAAAGTTTGCAATGTGAGGATTACCAAAATGTGACACAGAGACATGGAGGGAACCAGTGCTGTTGGTAAAGGGCGCCAGTGAACTCACTCAGCCCGGGGTTGCCACAGACCCTCGGTTGGCAAGCCCGCGGTACTTCTTCAGTGCGGAAAACCGAGGGATGCCTGTGTGCAGTGTTTCCAGCACCATTTTTGCTTGATCTGTAGTGAAGATTTTGTTTTTTTTTTCCTTTGATCTTAGGATTTGGTCCCATAATTTTTAGTTGACTTGTTATTTTTTTCCTTTGTGCTGTTTCTAGCACAGTCTTACTTGTAGCTGATTTCTGTGTATGGGGCCTTTCTCCCACTTCATACTTGTTTCCAGCACTAGAAGAATTTCCTTGGCATTGGAGCATCTTTGTCCTCCTCTTGGGGCCTGGGAGAGGGAAGCCTGGATTCTCTTTCCTTTTCCCCTGTTCTCATTTGAGTGACCCCTTCATCCTCTGTAGATGTGAATGATTCCCCTTCTCCCACCGTGGCCTTTGCTTTAGAAACCATATCCTTTTTTTTTTTTTTTTTTTTTTGAGAGAGAGAGAGAGCATACACGCAGTTGGGGGAGGGGCAGAAGGTGAGGAATGCTCAAGCGGACTCCCCACTGAGTGGGGAGCCCAACACAGGGCTCCATCCCAGGACCTTAGACCATGACCTGAGCCCAAATCAAGAGTTGGATGCCAGCTGAGCCACCTAGGCATCCCCCTCCCCCGCAACACCAGGAAAACTGGCATTGTTTTAATAAAACCTCCTGTGTTGTCGATATTCTTGGGCTCAGTCTTTGTTTGGCCATGGATCTGGAGGCCTCTGACTGCATTGCACACGCCGAGCGGAACTTGCTGCATTTTAGAATTCCTGCTGTAAAAACGCCCCGTTCCGTGTTAGCTGTGTGGACTCCACCCCGTCTCACTTGCCTTGTTGCAACCTTTTCCTGGTGTCTGTGAAGCCCCTGGGCCTGGGAGTGCGGGGACCAGCTCGCTCACCCAGCCTATGCTCTTAGGAAGTGGTTTCCAACCGTTCGGGCAAGTCTGCCTGGAAGCGCTACCATCATTGTTGTGTTGACATCAAATTAATTTCGGCAAGCCGAAGTTGCCGGAAGCAAAATCAAAAGCCCAATGAGGCAACTGCTGTGTCCGTGGCTCATGTGAGAGGAGGCTGTTTCCCCTGATACGTTAAAAGTTACTGCCTCTAAAAAGGGCCTGTAAGCCAGTAGAGAAATGGACGAAGGAGGTAAGTAGGTGACGGTTCATAGAGAGGAAAGTACCCCGGCTCTTCGGTGTGTGAAGGCGTTTAGCTGACATCAGAGAAGGTAACGCCCTGACAGACACTTTTCTCCCCCTACGGACGGGTTCTCCCATAGCCGAGTCCCCAGTCTGGGTGCTTAACCAGCAGACATTTACTTCTGCACAGTCCTGGAGGCTGCAAGTCGGAGGTCAAGGCCTCGGCGGGTCGGTCCCCTCTGAGGTTCCTCCTGTCGTCGCAGGCCGTGTGCCTGTGTCCTCATCTCCTAGAAGGACGCCAGTCACCCTGGATCAGCCCCCCACCCCCGACTTGATTCGTAACCTAATTACCCCTTCAGAGACCCAGTCTCTGAACTCACAGCTCACAGGTCCGCTCACAGGTGCAGTTTTACAGTCTGTCAGTGTTTTTTCCCAAATAACCTTTTTCTCCAGACATTGTAAGCATGCGGCGTATGACACATGAAACGCACACGCTGTGCTGCTCTCGTTACCACTGAGGCTTCTCTGGTCAGCGGCAGGCGACTAGTAAAGTTTCTGAGGAGGCGCAGATTCTGTATGGATGTGGGAGCCCGGGAGCAGGTGTCAGCATCTCCAACCCCTTGGTGTTCGAGGGTCGGCGGTACAAATTCTGAGGTACCGGGGGTCTCGGACTTCAGCGGATGCATTTGGGAGGGGGACAAAATTCAGCTTACGACAACGACAAGAAAAAGTGTTGTTACACTGTTGGTGGAGGAAAGGGGAAATTCGCCCTCAGACGTTGCTGGAGGTGGTGCACACCGAGATGGGATCCTGGGAGAGTAATTTGTCATGATTTGTTAACATTCTAGTGGATTCCTCTGACCTCGATTTCCAGGAACTCTCCCAAATGAAGACCTGTGAGAGTCTTCCTTGACACGTGGCTCATGATAGCAGAAGGCCGGGAACGACTCCGTGTCGTCAGTGTGGCAAAAAAAAAGAGGGATTTCTTTATAGACAAATACAGACTGTTCGAAGGAGAAGCAAGGTAGAGGGCAGTGCATAGAATGTTACCGTCTGCATGAAAGCGGGGGAGAGTTTGTAGGTCTTCGGGCAGAGTGTTTTCTCTGAGGTTGCATCAGAGGTTTTGGTGATTTGGGGACAGAGGCCGGACAGCCTGGGGGCCAGGGTGAGAGGGAAGATTCTCACTGTATACATTTTGATACCTTTCAAATTTTGAAATATGAATTTATTAAATAAAGGAACCATTTTCTTTCACTTAGGAGAAAATTGTATCATGAGGTCGCTTATAATTTACGTTTTTTGAGGTGGTGTTTTAAAAGTGAAATTATTCTGTTGAAAATCATTATTATTTTAAGCACTCTTCTGATTTATTTTTCTTGGAGTGCCCCACAAATCAGGACAGGGCAGGTCAAGGGTGTCCCTCGAGCCAGACCATCCTTGTCGGACATCCTCAGGCTCGTAGGGCAGTAGTGGTTCATTCCAGCGTGGAGTGTGTATGAGTCACTGTTCCCAGATTTTATGTTGCTCACACACTCCCATGCAGGGAAGTACTATTTAGTAACTCGTAATTGCACTTCTTGGTTTTACCAGGTTATTTTAAGGCGTTTATAGGTGATGATGTTGATAAAGCTAATAGCACTTTGTGTTCGGTACCTTGAACTTTGCAAAGTGCTTCCACATTCATGATTTCATTTCATTGTCAGTTGAACTTGGAGGTTTAAAAGCAGATTATTACCATCGTTTTATGGATGGGGAAGTCGAAGCTGAGCTGTCTGGCAGTAAGTGGCAACTTTGTAGCCGGAGGTTTTAGGGGGTGCGGCGGCTCTGCTGTGGAGGAGAGCAGGATTGCTCAGCACTGGCTGTCGGCCGTGGCGTGCAGGGGCTCTTAGTGGGGGCGGTTCTGACCCCCAGAAGACACCGGGGCTGCCTGGAGACATTGTCAGTGATCAGCACTGGGGGTGTGTCACTGACGTCTGGTGGGGAGAGGACCAGGAGTGCTGCTCAACTGCCCCCCATGCACAGGGCAGCTCCCCCAACCTCAGATGTCAGCAGCGCCGAGGATAACTCTCCGTGCCGCCCATGAAGCCCATCCTCCACTTGGCCCACGTTGTCCATTTACTCCCTCATGAGCGTTTGCTTTAGGGTCGGTGGTGGTAGAACTTACTCGGAACCCTGACCCCGGTCAGTTCAGGAGACCTTTTCTGGCTTGTGTTGTGCGGCGTCCTTGCGGGGAGCTGGGGTGGGGCCCACAGCCGTTGTCCTGCCGGGGTGCAGGTTACGGGTCTGCACCAGACGTTGCCCCGATCCCAGGATCTGTCTCTTCACTCTCTTCCCGGTTTTCATAATATCCACAGTATCTCTGCCCTCTTCCAGGTTGGGAGGTAGGCAAAGTTTATTCCTAGCACCGTTGCCTTTTGGTGGGAAAGAGAAACCAGCAGGTGGGCATTACAGTTGAGGAATTCAAGCCAGATGAGGGGGGAGCACAGCAGAACCCAGAGCTCCCCCCTGGGGGAAGGGTCAGCCTACAGAGAGGGAGAGAATTGGGATTGGGGCTGCAGAGGAGAATGTCAATCCAAGGGAAGGTGGCAGACCGAGTGATGGCATCAGTGGTGGGCCTGGGGGTCACTGGGGGGAAGGGGGTGGGGTGGGGAGAGAACACTGTTGGCAGCCTGCTCTTAGGACAGAGGATGCCCGAGGCAGGAGGAAGAGTGGGGACAGATGTTTGGGCCTGGGGGACCGAGCGGGGAGGGTGACACCCAGGGTGCGTGTCCTCAGGGGCGCTGCCCTGTGAGCTGTGACTCGCATGGGGCAGGGCGGCCAGGGCATCTCGTGGTGGGAGCCGCTGTGTAGGAGCTGGCAGGCTTTGGGGCTCGGTATGTCCATTTGGGACATGGGTGGGGAAGGTGGGAGGAGAGCAGGGGGACACGTGGGCACCTGTGAGTGAGGGGCGGCTTCACCAACGCGCAGTTGGAAATTCACACTGCAGTTCAGTGCGAGCTGTGTTATCTTAAAACCAGTGTGTGTTTTGTTTCTTTTTTTGTTTGTTTTAAAGATTTTATTTATTTATATGACAGAGAGAAACACAGCGAGAGAGGGAACACAAGCAGGGAGAGTGAGAGAGGGAGAAGCAGGCTTCCCGCCGAGCAGGGAGCCTGATGTCGGGCTCGATCCCGGGTCTCCGGGATCATGACCTGAGCCGAAGGCAGTCGCTCAGCCAACTGAGCCACCCAGGCGCCCCGTTTCATTTTGTTTTTAAAGAAAGATTTACTCTCGCTCCGTGAATGACCTGTGGACATCTTCATCCATGTGTCCAAACCTGTCACACCCCTTCCCCCTCCTTCCTGGGGCTCCCTGTCAGTAGATGGTGATGCCTGGTGTTCATCTGAGTGAGGCTGAGCCTGGAAGTGACCTTGTGTGCCCCAGGCCCCATCCCGTCTGCCGCCCAGTGGCTCCCGATGACGCCACAGCCACGCCACCTCTCCCTCTGCCTGGTCCTCCGCCCGAGCCTGTAACACTCTCTGTTCCTTCTCCAGCCACATCCGGGGCTTACTGCAAAGTGCGCACCTGCCCCGGTGCCCTTCAGTGACGTTTAGGGGGAGTCGGAAATGTCTGGCACAGACTCCAGGGTCAGTGTCCCTCTGTCGCACACGTGAGGTCATTCTGCACCGGGGTGCCCTCCCCTCCATGCCTTTGCTCCATAGGTCCTTGGTGTCCCCTCTTCCTTGCCTTACAGCTTCGCTTCTATTGGCCGACACCCCCCCCCATCCCCTCCCTCTGCTTCACTCCCACCCCCAGTGCCAGTTCTTCGTTTGGGCTCATCTGAAAAGAGACTTGGTTCTAACTCTGAGATCCAGCGGGTTCTTCCCTGCTGGACCCCGTCATGGCACCTGCTACTTGTTACAGAGTTCATGGAGGCCTAAGAAAGACCTCAGAAGGCGAGCGCCGTGTGGAAAAGGCTTATTGCTGCTTATTGCTGCTTCCTGGTGCTGGCCGCGGGCCAGCTGTGCGGCTCCTCGGCCCGGAGTGAGTGGGGACTCAGTGCACAGAGCACGGGGCTGGTGGAGTCACCGACCCCGCGTCCGGGCATACCCAGCGAGCCGGAAAAGCTGGTTCAGCCAAGAGGGGTCAACCAGTAGAATCTTCTCCTGATTAGTGGTGCCAGTGGAACCGGGAGAGAAAAGCACGTTAGTTACAGGCCCTGGTATTTAAGGGGTGTGACCTCACACTTTTCTCCCAAGGGTCCTCAGATCTGGTGGCCCTTGTGTTGGGATGGTCTTTGGACCCCAGCAGGTCCGCTACCAGGAATGAGCTGGATAAAAGTGGACGCAGGGCTGGTCTTTCACTCCTTCCTCCTCCAGGAGTGAAGCCTTTACAGCGGGAGGGCAGGACAGGCGTCGGCTGTGTTCTCCTGTGGCTTGTGGCCCCGAGGTGTTAGGACAGCAGGGGAAAATGGGTATCACGCGGTATGGCTCCCTGAAGGAAGAAAAGTAGCGTGTTGAAGGGTTATTTTTTGTTTCCTTGGTGGATAGTTACCTGCTGGGCTAACCTGGCAGGGATTTAGGAGAGGAGCGTGGGGCTCTGGACCTTGCGTGCTGCCGTGTGGAAAACAGTGCAGAGAGCCCCGAATCGCCGTCAGCCCGGTCCTCTTTTGGGGAGTCCTGTCACAGCCCGCGGCAGATGGGAGTGACGTGAGGGCAATGACCCACCGAGTCTGCCTTTACACCCAGGACAGGAGCTGGGTCAGACAGCACCGTGACAAAGGCAGTGGGAATAGAAATGTAAAGTTCCAAGTTTTTTATAGAAAGAGAATTAATTTAGAGTTCCCGTGTTATCCAAAGTGGTACTGGTTGTTGCCTGGGCTAGTTTATTTCTGTCAGACAAGATGCTTTTGGAATGCCTAGAAGAAGCAACACAAACATTTGTCCAGGAGCGGGGGTTGTGGGGGTCGGCCCGGCATTGGGCTCATTTATGAAATGGAAGGAAGCTCGGAGAGTAGTCTTTCTGGTGGGAAGTTCTCTTGAAATCAGGACCAGGGGGCGAGTGCACCTGTCACCGCAGGTGCCCATGACCCGGTGGTTTACTAGGGGGTGAACTGTTTGTACGTGGAAGGTGGATCCCAAGCACATCCTTTCAGGTTTCTGTGCCCCGTCCACTCTCTGCTGAAAGTGTCTGTCGTACTAGACGTCAGAGGCGTTTAAAAGCTTGAGAATGTGTTCTCTATGCAGTAAAACTTGGATTGTCTGGAATATCATAGAATTGACTCCAGATGTTAGAATTCATTTGAAATTTTATTAAGGAGTGTATTTTACAGATGTGGTGCGTGTATCGTTGCCTCTCTGAAGCGAACATATATGGTCAACATGGTTTGCCCTTCCGTGATGACAGCGCACCATGATTAACACGTTCTGAGCTCCCCTGGGACGGCCAGTGTCCCCAGGCGCTTTGTTTGCTGTTGGTGGGAAACACGGACAAGTGAATCTAAAATTAGACCATTAGTTGCTAAAGTAAAAGTTTGCACACCGGGGGAGGGAAGCAGGTGAGAGTTTCCCCAACTTCCGCGGAGGCGAAAAGCCTAGAGAAACTGCTCCACGGTTCCAGAAGAGCAGGCAGGGTGTGCAGTGTCGGAGCCAGGAGTGCGGAGGGCCCCCAGGAGGCGCTCTGAAGAGGGAGGGCCCCCTTCCACCCTGAAGGGGCCAGAGAGCTCTTCCGATGCCTGCTACAGCTACTGTGAAGAGTTGCGGCAGTAAGGAAGCCTACTCCAAGACTACCCATGCGCTTACTGCGCCGGCGGTAGACCAGGTCCCCCTGGGGCGTGGGGGTCACTCACCACCAGTGCTGTGACAAGGGTCCATGTCACCAGCTGTCAGTCTTGCCTGCTCACTGTGCGTCAGGCACTTGATTAGGTCAGAATCTGGGAGAGGAAACAGCTGCCTGAGTCCCTCAGGTTATCGGGAGGGGTCAGGACCCCAGCCCTGGTCTGGCCCCAGGGTGTCCCTCTTCTTGGTTTTCAGGGGAGCGTCGCTTTGGGATTTGTGTTTAAAAAAAACTCTGGAAGTCATGGGGGCTGAGTGGCTTTAGGACAGACAGAGAAAAATGACAGAGTGGACACTGATGAGGACACAAACTCAAGACGTGGGCTGCGGCCTGCTCTTCTGGGAAGCTCCCTGAAAACTCCAGTAGCTTTTGGCCTGTCGGGAATTGGTGGCTGAAAGGCTGCCCTGTTGTCCCCCTCGGGAGCATCACCTTCCCTCAGCACGCGGGCAGTGAGGGCCACCCTTGCACAGCCCGAGCTGCAGGCAGAGCGGGGGCGGCGGCCAGTTCCCGGGGCTGTGCGCTCCAGGTGCCTCCTGGCTGACACCCAGGGGGGAACGTGTGTGCCCGCTGCTGGCCCTGTGATCATCGTTGGGGACCAGTGTCCAAACCCAGCTGTTGCTGAGGATCGCTGACTGAGGGGGACCCCCCTCCCCCATCTCCGTCCCCTCTTCAGAGATTCTGGTTCAGCAGGTCCGGAACATGCTGCCTCCCAGCGCCTGACGCAGACGGGCTCAAGCCCTGAACGTCGTGAGGGCTTTGCCTGCACGGGACCCGCTGGCACACACCTTTCTTGCTGTCACATGTTTGTAAAAATTTCCAGTTCCAAAAGAACAGTGAAACCACCCCCCTGAGATTATTTAAATTTTTTTCTGATTTTGTTTATTAAAAATAATTACCCTCTTTTTGTTTCTGTAGGACACTAAATTGTGGATAATAATGGAATACCTTGGTGGAGGCTCCGCACTAGATCTAGTAAGTACCTCCCCCCCCAAATACATATCCAAGTTTTCCGTGTATCCTGAATGTAAAGGTACTTCTGTTTTTATCCACTTGTGTTTCCCTCTTCAGTTGCATGAGAAAAGGAACCAAACTGTTCCTTATAATATCTGTTTCTGTTTCTAATAATATTACTGAAAATTACAGTTTTTCTTTTTAAAAAGATTTATTTATTAGAGCGCGTGCACGTGTGCGTGAGTAGGGGAGGGGCAGAGGAGGAGAATCTCAAGCAGACTTCCTGCTGAGTGAGGAGTCTGACGGGCTGGATCTCAAGACCCTGTGATCATGACCGGAGCCAAAACCAAGAGTTGGACGTTCAACCCACTGTGCCTCCAAGGAGCCCCTAGTTCTGCTTTTGGAACCAGTTTTGCTCTTTCCTGGGAAGCCAGTGAATTCATTCCTAGAAGCCATGAAGGATCCTGTTTATCATTGTCGTTCTTAAGAATGGATTGTTAGCTTATCTTCCCAAACTGGTTTTAACTTTTGTAGAGCTGAGATCCCATTATTGTTTCACATTTCAGATGGTGGTAGCTAGCTTCGGAGATAGGCCTGTAACATTTTCATTTATAACTAATTAGAGTCAGGGTTTTCAAAACTTGCCTGATGTCAGAAGTCAGGCCGGCAGGCAGCAGGTAGTGAGGGCAGAACGGTGTCACCGTGGGAGGGGGCGGGGGCGGGGTGCACACTTCTGTTTCTGGGTCGCGCGTGCGGAGGCCTGGCTGGCGCTGGACCCGGACCGCCCCCGCAGTCTTGTCTCCTGGCTGCCCGGGCCTCCTTGCCAGGCCATGTGGGAGCCCCGTGGACGCGTGTGAGGGATCGGCCTCTGAGCCACAGCCTGCACCTTGCTGCGTCTGTGGGGACACGTGGCGACCAGGTGCCAGCAGGTAGCCAGTGAACTGTGAGCAGGGCTCAGGCTGTCCTAGGAACACACACAGGCAGAACAAATTTTTAAAGACTCACCCATCAGCGCTTGACATCTTCTCTTCCCGGTGGTTATGCTGTGGAATCAAGGGCCTCAGCGCATGGTTGTTTCCAAGACAGGCCTCGCCTTTCATTTTTGTGTTAGCAGGTGACCATTGTCTGGGTTTGGGCCTGCAGGTTGCACTGCTCTCAGGGTGGCTGCTGGAAGGAGCCCGGGTGTTATAGTGGTTACGGTTTTACACAGATTTTATCCACCGAGGAAAGAAATGCCCTTTGGTTAAAAGGAGGTTTCTTTCTCACAGTGGGAGTAGCCGTTAGTAGTTTTTTGGGGGAAGGTAAACCTCTAAAACTTTATGTTTCTCTAAAAGTATCACGCACGTGATTTAAAAATAGCCCATAATGTTATAAACCGTAAAAGCAGTTAGTCTAAATAGCGTTCAAAGGAAATTGCAATAAAAATAGTATGATATCAACAATTATATTAAAATGAGAAAAGCAACAGAATAGCCGGGTGAATTTCTTAACTTGCTTTGCATCTTTTCCATAAATACACACATGACACAAAAAGCTTTTCATTTTGACTGCTGTGGGAAATGCTGCAGGATGTAGAAAATAATCTCATTTCGGGTAATTAGATTTACTGTTATCTTGAGGGCATCTCTTTTGTGGCTCACATGAAACTGTTCTCGGGGACTGTCCTCCAGCACGGAGCCTTCCAGGGAAGCAGCTCTAGGCTCTCAGTGCTCTGGTTTATTCATTCTTAATGCCACAGTAATTTATTTAGTGGCAACTGTCTTTGGAGCTTTGAAGTCTGAAATTTTAGACATTGCAGTTGGAAGGAAATGTAGAACTCTTTACTTAAAAAAGAGTCTTGTTTGGTATTAGTCCCTGCAGACTGTGCATCCTCCGTCCACATTAATGGCCCCGCTGACAAGAACTGGGCATCCTTTTTTGGCCACCCTTATCCTACTTTAATTTAGGAGCAAATGGAGATGCTAATAGGTTGGTCCAGCTAGCAGAGAGCTGGACTTCGGACCTTGCTGTGCCCAGCTGTAAAGCCTGGGGCCTTCGTGGCCCCACATTGTCCTTCCCATCCCTCTTGACTTCTTTCTTTCTTTTTCATCTCCCCTTGCTGTTGGCTGGTCCCCAATCTGCAAAGATGAGGATGTGTTAATAATAGGAGACAATAATTATTTTTTGAATGTTGAAAACTGTTAGGATTATTTTGAGAGGGTTTCTTATTTATAAAAGATTTTAAGAATGAGAATATTGTGACATATAAAAATTGGATACTGCGTAGCTGAATACATGGATTTGGGGCATATCTCTGAAAAATTAACCTTGCTTTTATTAAATGTCTCTCTGGTAAGAGGCATAGTGCTAACGTGTATGTGTGACAAAGGTGACCAGGTGGTCAAGGAGAGGGCCACGCCTGCCTTCAGAGCATGTAGCTCTCGCTGGCTCTTTCTTCATCTTTTACTCTCTAGATTCATCTTTTCTCTTCATGCACTCAGCAACTGCCACAGCTTGGGCTGCCATGGCGAGTTACTATGGGCAGGGGCCTCAAACAACAGACACGTATTTCTCTCAGTTCGGGAGGCTGGAAAGTCCAAGGCCAAGGCATGGGCAGATTGGTTTCTTGTGAGGACTGCTTCCTGGCTTATAGGTGGCATCTTGTATCTTTGCATGGGGGAGAGCAGAGAGCCCCAGAGCAGCTCCCTGACCTCTCGGTGATAAGGGCACCAGTGCTATTCTTGGGGACTCTACACACGTGATCTCATCACCATCCAGAGGCTCCACTTCCTAAAAACCATCACATGGGGTGGTGGGTTTTCAGCATTTGAATTTTCAGTGGTGGGGGCGGGCACAACCATTCATCTCTAACAGAGTGGAACCGGGTCTGAGGTTTCAGCCTGGCCAGAGGGACCCTGCAGTCCCTGGAACCCCTCCCCGTTCTCGGCCGTACGGCTGTTGAAGTATGGTGTGCAGATTTGGGTTTTTCTCCCCCACCCCAGCATTGTGGTTATCAGGTCTTTTTACTTAGGCTCTTGGACGGCAGTTGAATTCCTTGCCATGAATCTTGGTGGCACCGTAGCCCGAGACGGGAAGATGGCCACCCTCCTTCAGCCACCATTCCCTTTTGACCGTCTGGTAGTTAATTTTGCGGGGAGCTTTTCATTCTGGAATTGAGGTTCCACATGGAGGGTGGCTCTAGGTTGGGAAGTGGGACAAAGAATTGCCTGGCTATTCCCCGGTGGGATGTGGGGTGTTTTAGATCCAGGTAGGGAGCTGTCTGGGTGTGAGAATGCTTCTTCAGGCCTCTGCCACCGAGCCCTCTGAGGTAGCAGCGGTGTTCGCTGTTGGAGCCCAAGAGAACTGCAGACCTGATCCCTTCTTGCTGTTTTACACATTTGGAGGTGGCCCGAGAGAGCAAGGTGACTTCACCCCAGGCTGAAGATGGTTGGCTTCAAGACCAGGTGGAGAATCCTAATCTGCAGTGTGGCTTATGAATAAATCTTGGGCCCTACAGATAAGACAAATCAAAGGATACCGCTGAAAGGCTTCATACATTCAACTTTGGAGTTCACGCAGATGTGCTTTTTGTGGGTCACCGAGGGGCTGTCCCACCCTTGAACTTCCCAGTTCTGTCGTCTGGGGCGTGGGCTTGCCTCTGTCTGTGGAAGATAAACTAATGCTTTTGCAGGGTGTGTCCCTGGGAGCTTCTCCCTCTTTCCCGGTGTTGCCTCCGTTTTGACTTTAAAAAAATGCAGCCAATACCTTTAACCTGTTATTTGAGCAGCAAAAGATGGAATCTGGCATGAAGAATAGTATTAGATAGACACAGCTTAGTTTTTTTGTTTTGTTTTGTTTTTGTTTAGTAATCTCTACAGCCAGCATGGATGGGGCTTGAACCTGTGACGCCAAGATCGAGAGTTGCATGCTCTTCCCTCAGATCCAGCCAGGCACCCCCAGTATGCAGCTGAGTTATTAAGAGCCACAAATGTTAGAGTAAAATAGGCATTTATTTTATTTTGAATGCACAAATGAATGTGTGCTTAATCTGTTGATTTTTTTTTTTTTTTATTTTAAAGATAATGAATAAATTGAATTAAAATGTTTCTAGAATCTCCATAGAAGCCCTAGAGGGCACTGTGAGGAAACACTGGGTTCTGGTTTGAAAACCATGCGTGTAAATAATGTCTTAAGTTCTGTCTGCCACTAGGGTGCCCTGACTTCTGAATGTAATGGGTATTGTGCAGTTGAAGACTTGGTAACTCAAAACGTGATAGGTTTTCAGGTGAACTCATTTTTCATTCAGAAAATACTTGTTGTGTTCCTGCTCCGTGTCAGGCACTGTTCCAGCCCCTGGAAGCCTGGCAGGAGCCGTGCTCTGCTGAGAGAAGAGCGCATGTCGGGAAGTGCTGCAAGGAGAAGGAAGCCAGCGGGGGTGGATCGGGAGGCGCGGTGAGGGTCAGCCACAGCCGGCCAGAGTCGGAGAGGGTTGTGGTGGCCAGGGCAGTCCGTTCTGCAGGAGAGTGTCGGGGACGGCCTTGGGATCTTGTTGAGAAGAAACCGTGTGCCATGAAGTGCTCACTGGATCAGCAGAGATGTTTGCCACACTTAAAAATGAATATGCAATATGCTTTAACCCAGTGAGGTGGCCTGTTCGTGAATGTTAGGCCAGGCTGTTCGTGCAGTGACCCCCAAACGAGTGTCTCAAACAGGAGAGAAGGGCGGTTGACTCTGGGACAACGCGGGTTTCAGCTGCACGCATCCACTTACATGCAGATTTTTCCCTGCACAGGACAGTACCATAGAGGATTTTCTCTTCTTTATGATTTTCTTAGGATCATGTTCTTTTGTAAGAATACTCTGTGTAATACATGTAACATACAAAACGAATGTTAAGAGACCATGGATGTTGTCGGTGAGGCTTCTAGTCAATAGTGGGCTCTGAGTAGTTACGTTCTTGGGGAGTCAGAGGGTGTGTGCAGATTTGCAACTGCCTAACCCCAGTGTTGTTCAAGGGTCCACTCTGTTTGTCCCGCCTGGGGGTTGGGTCACTGGGCTCTAGTCCACGTGGTCATCAGGGCCCTGCTCTGGACGGTGGCTCCACCCTCGGTGACCCGTGGTCTCCCGTGGTCTCCCGTGGTCTCCCTTCAGTGGTCTTCAGTCACTGTCCTCTCTGGCTGTCAGTGTTCTCAAGGCCAAGAGCAGGAGGGGGCCGTCACTTCTGTCCATATTCCATGAGTGAGAATTAGTCACATGGCCAAGCCTGCTGCTGTGCCCCATGGCCCGAGTGGCCTCTGCTGGGTGCCTGTGTGCCTGGCCACGAGGAGTCTCTGTCACGGAGGGGGGAGGGGGACAGACTCGGGGGAGAGGGAATCCGAAGTCACCCGGAGGTGAGACACAAGCTCAGTGTTTTTCCTGAGAGTCTTTCTTTTATAAAAATTGTTTGAAAAGTCCACATTCCTCTTCATGGTGGAGACCACCACATTTATCCTGCTTCAGAGTGTTAGTGCTGGGAGGTGTTACCACATCAGCGGGGACTGAGCTCAGCTGGGACGGCCCCGCCGTGAGGAAGTCTGCTGTCCAGAACAACGGAATAACTTCCATAGTGACTTTGGACACCATGGGGGATCCTCGCCCTGTAAACAGAGTATTTCTGTCCCCCTCCCCCACTGCCCCTCCCACGGCAGAGAAATTGCCAGTGGAGGTGTTTAGGTCAAGTTTAAAAGGGCAGAACTATACATATAGTAACCCGGGAGCCAGCTCTTAAGGGTCCAGGGCACCGGTTTTTAATTAGTTTTCCCTGCTCTTCCTATTTCCCGTTGGTGGTGACACCAGGCAGCCTGCTCTTTCTTTCCGGAGACTTGATAACAGGAGAGGTGGTTAAATCCCAGTCTCGTCAGACGTTCCTGATGATCTGCTTGGGTGAAAAGCTGCCGGAGGAGAAAGGGAATCCTCTGCTCTGTGGTAGGATTTGGAGCGACTGGACTGTCTTCTGTGTCCTGGCGTGAATAAGAGCGTGCCCGTGCGTGCACACACGCGTGCACGCACACACGCATACACACGCACACACGCGCACACACGCGCACACGCATGCACACACACGCACGCACGAGCAGCCCTGCCCTCCCCTCTCTGTTCTCCTAGGCTATGAGAGGTGCCAGTTCCTCTTTCTGAGTATGAAATGTCTCCGTCCCATGAACACTCAAAAACAGATGTGGGGGAGACCACAAGGCAGGGTCCTCAGATTGTGTTCTTTGGAACAGTGGTTTTGATGTCTTTCTTGCAAGTAAGACTCTTGGTCAAATGATTTTGGGAAACATTGGGTTCTGTGGAACAAAGTGTGCAATATGCGGCCTTCATCTGAGGTAATCTTTGGACGGTATCATTTTTTTAATGATTTTTTTTATTTATTCATTTTAGAGGGGGAGAGGGCAAGCGAGAGCATGAGCAGGGGGTGGGCCAGAAGTTGAGGGAGAAGCAGACTCCCTGGGGCTCGATCCCAGAGCCCCAAGATCATGAGATCGTGACCTGAGCTAAAGGCAGACGTTTATTTTAGCACCCAATGGAGTCACCCACCTGGACAGCATCTGAATTAGAAACTGGGGTCCTTCCTGGTAGGCTAGTTGGCCCCAGGGTGTGACCTCCGAGCCCATAACGTACGGTAGAAGCAGCGCGCCCAGCACGTTGTCTGGCCGCTTGTTCCGCCCTGGAGTCTGCCTGGGGACGGTCGGGTCACAGGGCGCTGCTGCCCGACACCAGGGTCCCGGCGAGGCGCGGGTTAGGAGAAGGTGGCTTTGAGGAGGCGCCCCTGCCCACCCTCACCTTCCCCCTTGTGCGCACGGAGCATGGGTGTCACGGGAGACCAAGCTGCGCCTGCAAGCCCTGGATGCACCAGAGAGGGGCGCCGGGCAGGAGTGCAGCTGTCCCCAAGTGACCGGCCGGGCCTCGGGCCCCAGGAAACAGCCGTTCTGTCGCCATTGTCCTGATGAGGCCCGGAGACGCACCGGTCAGCCTGTCTGTGTGTCAGTCGAATGCTCTTGGAACATCTTAGTTTCATTCCCTTGAGTTTAAAGCACCCTCCCCCTTTCTTTTTTGAGTGAAGCCTTAAGCTTCCTTCACTTTTTGTTTTTGTTCTGTTTTGTGAGTTGGTTGACAGTGTTTGTGTTTCAGGTGGACCGCATAGCGATTCGGGGAGTGGTCTGTGGGTGGTGCCGTGTTCCCCGCCCCTGGAGCCGCCTCCTGTCGCTGGGACGTGCCGCTGACTGTGTTCTCATGTGGAGCCTTTATCCTCGGGTCGTATGCGCCCCCTGACTGCAGACCCCCACTCCCCTTCACCCATTTTGCCCAGCACCTCCCCCCTCCAGCAACAGCGGGCTCTCTGTCTTTACAGGTCTGGAGCTGTAAAGCTCATCTGTCTTTTAGAAAAGTCACACAAGGAGGACACCCTGGTGGCGCAGTCGCTCGAGTGTCCGACTCTTGGCTTTGGCTCAGGTGGTGATCTCAGGGTCGTGGGATGGAGCTCCATGTCAGGCTCTGGGACAAGTCTGCTTCCGATTTTCTCTCTCTCTGCCCCTCCCGCTCGTGCTCATTTGCTCTCTTTCTCTCTCTCTAAAATAAGTAAGTCTTAGGGTTGTGGCTTTGACAGCAGTGTGAGAATTTGGGGGATGGTGGCCTTCACTATGAGATCTAATAATGTAACACCAAGGATGATCATATTGTAAATTATGAGGATTGTGGCCCTCTCTCTCGTGGCTCCCTAATTAGTTCTTTAGGGAGTGTTAGAGGCGGTTTTGCTGATTCGTGTTAATTATTGGTTGTGGTTGAATTTCCTGCCCTGTAGGGCTAGTGTGCTGTTGGTCCAAGCTGAGCTCTAGACCTTATTATCCCCTTTTAAAGGGGGGATGTATGCACTTGACGTTTCTTTCTTACATCTTTATACTATGATCTTAAGGCATCAGTATTCTTTCGAGTTTCTCGCAATAGAGGTTTTCAGAGGCTATTCTGAGGTAGTATAATATTTGGGGTAATATGATATTTGGGGTAATATAATAACTAATATTTCCTGTATGTCACAGAAAATACCACATCACAAGAGATTGAGCCCCTGTCAGCTCTCTCCCTCCAGGTCTTAAAAATTCAGATTTGGGAAAGTCCTGGGGCAGGGAGTGACCTCAGAAGGCAGCCAGCCCCCAGGCCTGACTTCTTGACCCTGGGCATGGTGGTGACCGTGGTGGCATGGGTGGGGCGGTGCCACACTGCTGTGTGCCTTCCTGGCAAGTCCTGTGAGCCCCTGAGCTCCGGTCTTTGTGCCGAACACCCTCCTGCCCGGCTAGGCTCGTGGGCACGGTGGGCTGCCCGGGGCCTTTCTCACCGGCCCTGCTTTGGTCCTTAGCCCACTTTGCTCTGTTCGGCAGTCTTTCTCTCCACTTCTTTCTTTACTTTGTGTGTGTGTGTGGGGGGGGGGGCAGTGGGGCTTTCAATATGTTTTAATTGTTTAAGCAAAATGTCTGGTTTGGACTGAAGAAGTTTTTAGATTTCTGTCTTGTCTATGTCACATGTGCCTCCGTTTTGTCATCTCAGACTGTTTCTAAGATGACCATTTACAGGCGCCTGGCTCGGTCCGTGAGGCGTCTGCCTATGGCTCGGGTCGTGACCTCGGGGTCCTGGGATTGAGCCCCGCATCGGGCGCCCTGCTCAGTGGGGAGCCTGCTCCTCCCTCTGCCTCTGTCCCTCCCTCAGCTCATGCTCTCTCTCACACGTGCTCGCTCTCACATAAGATGTTTTTTAAAAGACTAAGATGCTCATTTAAGTAACTTTAATCATTCTTTTCTTATTAGCTAGAACCTGGCCCTTTAGATGAAACTCAGATTGCTACCATATTAAGAGAAATCCTGAAAGGACTTGATTATTTGCATTCAGAGAAGAAAATTCACAGAGATATTAAAGGTAAGGAGCCCTCTTGCTTTACTCCTCCGACGTCCTCAGGCTGGAGGGAGGGTGCCCTGGGGTTAGGCTTGTGCCTCCCTCCTCGGGGGAGGTTACCGTGCGCGGCGTGGGTGCCTCCCCCAGCCGGGTGGGCATGGCGCACGGATGGGCCGGAGCAGCAGGTCCCATTGGGGCATCTCGGCTTTCACTTTGCAGCTGCCAATGTTCTGCTCTCTGAACACGGGGAGGTGAAGCTGGCCGATTTCGGGGTCGCGGGCCAGCTGACGGACACCCAGATAAAACGGAATACCTTCGTGGGCACCCCTTTCTGGATGGCGCCCGAGGTCATTAAACAGTCAGCCTACGACTCAAAGGTAAGGCCCGGCTCTTCACGGTCACTGGCTCTGGAGAATTGTCCTCCTTTGCTTCCAACCTTACGGCTTTTCCAGGCGGAGTGAAGCCAGTTCCTTGAAGCGGGACGTGGAGGTAGTTCTCTCAGACCTTGGTTATCAACCAGGCTTCACCTCTCTCTCCTACATCATTTAATGTCCTGTATTTATCCAGCCAGGGCTTCTAGCTTCAGCGCCATGTGTTCGGCGGTGGTGGGCAAGGCCGGGAAGAGGCACGCTGGAGGGTGGTGTGGGCAGCAGAGGACCGGGGTGGCTGGAACGGGTTCGGGCCTGGTGAGGGGCGTGTGGGCATGCGGGTCCGCAGTGTGGAGGATGAGGGATGGGCGGCCCTCCTCAGGCACAGGAAGTGGAAGAGGCCCCACAGAAGAAATGGAGAGAGTCCACAGAAATATAAGACCTGAATCTGGAAAGAATATGCTTTTAGTGATTGCTACACATTCTTCCTCTCATTATTTTTAATTCTCCGTTAGGATCATTATTCCCAGAGGTTCCTTCCCAACATGAGGTGAACCATAATTCCCCTTTTCTATGATTTTTACCTGTCACACATTGCACTCTCCCAGTTTTTCCTGGGTTCTGTTTCCCTGGTGCCTTCAGCTTTCTTTTTTCTGTTTTTTTTTTTTTTTGTTTTGTTTTGTTTTTTAATATTTATTTATTTAAAGAGAGAGAGCTGGGAGGTAGGGAGAGGGAGAGAGGTTCTCAAGCAGACTCCCTGCTGAGTGAGGAACCTGATGTGGGATTTGATCTCACAACCCTCAGATTATGACATGAGCCGAAACCAAGAGTCCAACACTCAACCAAGTGAGCCACCCATCAGGTGGCTTGTTAACTTCTTAGTATAAACTAAAAAATCTATGGACCTTGCCTCAGGAATCCCTGATTTAACTTCTCGCTCCCCCGAGCTGCTCATTCTCAGGTTGTATGCAGAATAATCTTCAATGGTCCACAGAGAATTGGCTCTTTTGAACCAACAATTTCTAGGCAAACAAATAAATATTTAACTCACAAACATTTACATGCCAGACGTTGTTTCCTCTTTTTAAACGGGGATCTTCTGAATAGACAGTCGACTTCCCTCCTTGTTGAGCGCAGCACTCAGAGCGTGGAGCACCCTCTCCTCCAGCCCTCAGGGCGCCATCGTGAGCCTGGCCGGGGAAAGGACCGATGTGACGGCAGAGTCGCGGTGTGCCTGGTGCTGGCATGGCAGAGACGGACCTGGCTGTCTCGCTTGGAGTTGTCCTGGTGCCGTGACTGCCGTAGTCCTCCCCACGGCCTTGGGGGCTGACTGAGGGGACTGTTGGGCCTTCAGCCCCCAGCGGGACAGAGCCCGGTAGTCCTCATTGCGCTCGCTGCTTGTTAGCGCGTGGCCCCGTGGGAGGGATCACCTCCAGAGTGGGCTGTGCAATGTGCCTGCCGCTGGGGGTACCGTCAGCTTAGCACCTGGCGGGGGGACTCTCGTGTTTAGTCCTTTCTCTTTATTTTAGGCTAGGCCCATTTATCTGAGTTCCTAGGTCTAGATTTTGGTAGGCACTAGAATCCATATTTCTGAACTCCCCTGATTATACTGCACTGATGATTCTCTTCGCTTCCTGGTGAATGAGCTGCTCTACCACGGTGCTTGTGAATCTGGATTCAGATCTTCTCTTTTCAGGATTAAACGCCCATCGTGGCTCACTTGACACCTCACTTGACCTTCCCCCTCCTGTCTGTCTTCCTTCTTTGGGGCCACTCTGGACATTTGCCCAAGATGGAGCCTCCAGCGGTAGAGATTTTCCTGCATCATAAGGCTCGGCTACCTTTTTCCCTGGCGTTCTTGTCAGCATCAGAACACTCGCATCCTGTCCGTGGGTGCTGCAGTGTTGTTCTTAGGTAGATGCGAAGACGCCGTCTCCAGCTCGGGGCGCACACCTGAATGGGGGGCGTGAAAAGGTCCAGCACCCTCCTCGCTGACCTTTAACTATGCCTCTTACTCTGGCCTGTGTCAAAAGCTAAATCTTTCATTTGCCTGGGCCACACCCAACACCTGAAACTGGAAATCACATGCAAAAAATGATGTTAATGTGAAGTTCACTTCCCAGATTTGCTGACCCAGGAGGTGTGGAAAGTGCAGATAAGGCTATTGTCTATGAGTCTGGGGCCTTGGGGATAATGTGACATTAGATCCCTTCCCATTAGGCGTGGCTCTGGGCTAGCAGTTTTTGTCGCAAAGGGACTTTTTCTGTATTTGCTTTATGGATATCCTTCTATCTATCTCCCTTCTCAGAGGCCTGCCTGGCAGGCGGCGGAGGCTCTTGGAGGGGCCTTGTGGGTCTCCTGATACAGAGATGTGTTTAGCTCTTTCTGCTTGCCTTTTCCATTCTTTCCCTTAGGTGTCTGTCCAGACGTTTTCCCCGTTTGTCTTTGCAGTCCAGGAAGGAGCTCACTGCCCCAGGGTGGCAGGGTTCTATATCACTGTTAGGACCTCTTGCTTGCATCATACTCATTTTTGGTACACTCGCTGATTCAAAGGAAGGTCAGGGTGGGATAAGGCTAGAATGCACCTGCCTCACTGGGTCCCCATCTTACTGAACCAGAGGCATGGTAAGCCTTCGTTTTTTTTTTTTTAATATTTAATTTACAGAGAGAAACACAGCCAGAGAGGGAACACAAGCAGGGGGAGTGAGAGAGGGAGAAGCAGGCTTCCTGCCGAGCAGGGAGCCTGATGCGGGGCTCGATCCCAGGTCTCCGGGATCATGACCTGAGCCGAAGGCAGTCGCTTAACCAACTGAGCCACCCAGGTGCCCCTATTATTACCATTTTTAAGGTGAAGTACGATAGTTTGGTTTATTTAAAGAAGTCTTGAGACTTTGAAGATGATGCCAAGGGAGATACCTGCTCTCCCACAAAGAAGGGTTTGCCCTCCACGTCTGAGCAGGGTCTTGGCTGAAGAATGTCCATCTCCCCCTTGTTCTCTGTAAGGTCACCACTGTGGTGTGCTGGCAGATGGATTGGACTTGTGTAAAGACATTGTCGCTGGTCCATGTCTATTTCTCTGGTTCTTGCTGTCATTGTTCCTGGTGCTAAGTAATTTACGTCTTCAGCGAGTGATGGCTGTCCTGGGCGACTCTCTACCAGGGAGCAGAGGGCAGGGGCACTGAGTGCTGAAAGTCTGAGCGAGCTGGGGAAGGCTTCCCAGACATAGGGCTTGGTGGCCCCTCCGAGGCGAGGGAGGGATGGATGTTCACTGGCTGCCCCCACCCCCGACCCCCCACCCCCATCCCTGCACAGGATCAGGAGTGAGTGATGAGCCTTGGGGTGGGGGCAGGAGGGGAGTGGGGAAAGACACGCATCTGGGAGATCAGTGCTAGGCTTTATTTTAGCACGCAATATTGATTGGGACTCTTTCAGTCAACCATGTGTTACTATTTAGTGCTGAAATGATTTTTATACCTCTGTGTGCTGCTTATAAATGGGTACCACATTTAATTAAATAGTCTCTATCAAATCCATTTTGAGCTATGTTTGAGTTGTAACTGATTTGAGATTCTTCTTCTTTTTTTCTTTCTTTCTTTTTTTTTTTAAAGAAAAGATTATCTTCTATTAACTAACACTTCCCTCCAGGTCACTACAGGTTAAAATAGATCACTACCCTTTTCCAGCTGAGTAACTGAGAGCAGTGGGTAAAATCCATACACTAGTTCAGAGAAGTTCATATCAGTATCAGTTCAGAACATTTGATTCACCAAGCTTAGATTATTTAAAAAGAATGATCACAAGTTAAAGATCAAAAATAGGATTTTTTAATTGGTCACCAGTGCATGTCTGAATTTTAAACAGATTCTTGGATTGGTGGCTCGTATCCATTGGCTTATTCAGCTCTGGTCTCATCCCCAGTAGCTTTTCCAGAAGTTCTGTCTTCACCGCGAAGCGCCATGAGTTTTCCTGATTCAAAGTTGGGGCTGCTTCAGCATTTTTACTTTTCCAACCAAGACATCATGGAGTGGATAAATGGGCTGACAAGGCTTTTCTGTGTCTTTTTTTGATGCTGTCTGGAATCAATGTATTGACCACTTCTTTCAGGTCATATGTCTGCACATTTTGAGGTCATGATTTCTATCATCTCTTTCTGAATTTAGCAGACCTGTCAGTGATGAGCATAAGAGGTCTTCCAAGTCTGATTGTTGCATTTTTTAGCGAAACCAACAGAAGATAGATAAAGCAAATAACCGTTGGTAGTCTTGCCATCGATGTGTGCTTCCGTCATGGTCTGCCATGTTTCTTGACCGTGGAGCACATATTGTCACGGGTAAGATCTGTGCCGTGGACGGCAGGCAGCTGTTGTCTGGAGTGTCCTTGGTATGTAGCTTGAATTTTCTAAATGCACCTTCATCATTCTGCAGATGAGCAAGGTGCACTTCAAAAACCCAGCCCTTGGGGAATTGGATGTGACTTTGTTTTGAGTTCCTGTGACTAGTGTTTTTCCATGTTTCTTACGTTGAACATAGCTGGCGCTTTAACATCAAACCAGTCTTTCTTAGAAAATGGATCGACTGCTTTCTTCTGTGCTCCCTTTCCTAAGGTGCTGGTTTCCCCAACCACCATGGTGCTGCTTAGGGAGCCAAAAGGTGGGATTCTTGGGATTCTTTTTCCCCTCCTCCTCTTCCTGATTATAGAGCCTTGACTGTGATTCCTTTCAGAATATTTTCTGCACATACATTTTTAATACCACTTACATTGTGTTGTGTCTGCAGATCTGTAGCTAGCATACTTTTACTTAATTAGTAGGATATTGCAAGGCTCTAGAACCTTGTCTGTTTGTAGCAACCCCACCCCCACTCAAAGGAGTCCCTGACCATTGGTACCAGAGAACTCTGTGTTGTCTCTTAGGAGCATGCTACCGGAACTGTCCATGTAGGAAAAAAGAGTCTGCAGATGTGTGTCTGTGGTTTAGAGCCCCTGTCCTTAAAACTTTTGACTTGGGCTTATATTGAGAACCATTGTTTTCTCTTAACATCTAATTTCATGGTTTTTCCAGATGGCAGTAAAACAGGTCTCTTCTACCTCAGTCTTAATTGCTTTGGACTGCCCTTCCCCCACATAACTTTTATTTTATTGTTATTTTTTATTTTTATTTTTTAAATATTTTATTTATTCGACAGAGAGAGATCACAAGCAGGCAGAGAGGCAGGCAGAGAGAGAGGAGGAAGCAGGCTCCCTGCTGAGCAGAGAGCCCGATGCGGGCAGGATCCCAGGACCCTGAGATCATGACCTGAGCTGAAGGCAAAAGAGGCTTTAACCCAGTGAGCCACCCAGGCGCCCTGTGACTTTTATTTTAAAACCAGACACGTGCTCTCATCTGATGCTATAGTTCCTAAATACAGTAATGGGCAAACTCCCTTATATTTATGATTCTCTACCACAGTCATTGTTGAGTATGTGGTATTTTAGTAAACGTGTTGACGCAACTTCATCGTTCTTCTAAGAGTTAGTGGAGGCAATGCTGTGGTGGAATATTTTTGGCAGCATATGCTATTTTCTAAGTCTAAAATTATCTATTTAGGTTAGAGTCCTAGAAGTGCAATTTGTTGGTTTTAACAAGCTTGGGTGTTTTTATGGTTTTTGATACATAATGCCATATTGTATCCATTGAGTTTTCCACGTTAGTCGGCAGGATGTGAGAGGTCTAGAGAGGGAGTCTCTGGGCAGAAAGACAGGAGTCCCCCAGAGAAGCCCCAGGGAGAGAGCATAGCTCTGAACTGCCACTGGCAGGAGGGACGGGGGCCACCGGTGCTGAGAGGCCGGGAGCCGTACACCTGGCCCTGCTGATGGAGGAGGACCCAGAGAGGAAGTCACGGGCTGGCGTGCCACACAGCCCCTGGCTCAGCTGCTTGGCGTGATGGCACACGTTAGGCCGTGACCAGGTGGTACTGGCTGACCCCCGGGGTCGGGGGTGTGGGGCGTGCGGGGGAAGCAGGAGGGCGATGCCTGAGCCTCTCCCCTGAAGACTGCGCCCGTGTCTTGCGGGCTGGGCTGGGAAGGCGGCCCCCTCTGTCGGTGGCCCCCTCTGTCGGCGGCTCGTCCATGCTGGCTTGTGGGAGCAGGTGCAGGTCCTTGAAGTCTTGGGACCGCCTGCCTCTTGTGCAGCCTGGGGCCTGGCCCGCAGCCCGCGGAGCGCTGAGGGAATGAGGGTATGCGCATCTGCGAAGCAAAGGCCACCGTTGGCCTGGCTTTCAGATGAGGGAGTTCATGAGAGGTGCTGGGGGGCTTGGGCTTGAGAGGTTGTCCGTCAAGGGTCCATGGGACTGAAGCCCTGTGGGTGCCAAGCAGCAGGCTCTGCATAGTGCAGCTGTTCTCAGGAAGCCCGGGAAGGCCGGGGCGGGCAGCCCGGAGGGAGGGAGCCTGTTGTGTAGAGAGCCCTTGGCGCAAGAGGGCTGCGCGTTCCTGTGTTCGTGTACCCCTCCCTCCCCGGGACTGCACGCCTGCTCCTGCACAGAGGCCCTCCTGCCGAGCGTCCCACCATCCTCCTGGGCACAGGGACTCTGGGATCGTCCACGTTTTTACTGATTTATTTATTTAAAAGTAATACATACACGTGTAAGCTAAAGCAGAGCCCGGGCTCACAAGGGAAGGAAAATGGGAATAGGACTTCTGATGCTGGCGCTTCGAGTCTGATCCCTTTTGTGCAAAGAATTTAGAACAAGACTTGCTGACAGCCCCGTTTTCACTGAGAAGAGAAGGAACAGGGTGTGCAGTAGGCACCAGCCTCACGGGCTGCTGGACTGCAGGGCAGGGAGATGGCAGTGAGGGTCTCTCCCACTTAGTAGGGTTGTGAAAACACAGCAGTTTTATTTATTTTTTTTAAAGGTTTTATTTATTCGATGGAGGGAAACACAGCCGGAGAGGGAACACAAGCAGGTGGAGTGAGAGAGGGAGAAGCAGGCTTCCTGCCGAGCAGGGCAGCCTGATGTGGGTCTCAATCCCAGGACCCCGGGGTGAAGCTGTGAAGCTGAAGGCACACACTCAATGACTGAGCCACCCAGGCGCTCCCAGAAACACAGCAGGTTTTGAAGGTTGGAAGTGTCTGGGTCTGGCTGTGACCTGAACGGTGTCTCAGCCTTTCATTTCTTTGCCGTAGTGAGCACGAAGGGTCAAGTAGGTTCTCACTTCCGACAGGTTTTCCTGTGCGCAGTGACCAGAGCAGAAAGGTGTGGGAGGTGGGCTTTGTGGGGATCCTGATTCCAGCAAACTGACCATGGTGATACTTTCTTGAAGAGTGGAGAAAACTTAACTGTTACAACATATTAAATTATTATTAATTTTAGGTCTTGATAGATAGTACAGAATCCTTACTGACAAGCAGAGGTAGTCTGGGGAGAGTGTCACGATGTCTTTGACTTACTTTTAAATACATTGTAGCAAAGTATAGACAAAGTTCCTCTGGCAGATTGTTAATTGTTCATGTTAATTTTATTAATATTTTCCTCTGTTAATATTCTGATAATATTCTCCACTTCTGTGTGAGTTTGAGTGTTTCTGTAAGACACCCATTCTCCGTTCCGGGCCCTCTGTGAGGTTCTCAACCACCCTGGTACTCCCATTTTGCCAATGAGGGAACTAGGCTCACAGGTTAGACTTTCTTTTTTAAAGATTTTATTTACTTACTTATTTTAGAGAGAGTGCACAGGTGAGAGAGTGAGGGGCAGGGGAGAGGCAGAGGGAGAGAGACTCGGAAGCAGACTCCACGCCAAGCCTCCCGCAGGGCTCGATCTCACGACCCTGAGACCACGACATGGGTTGGACCCCTAACTGACTGAGCCACCCAGGTGCCCTGGTGAGATATTACGTCTCCCCTTATAAGACTTTGGTTGTGGAACTGGCATTTAAACCCAAGTCTCTGAGGCTCCCAGCATCACAGCTGCGCGTGGTTGGGAGCAGGCTTGACGGGGTGAGTCACAGACGTGCCCACTCTGCTCACTGCCCGTTAACTGTCCCATCACTCCAGGGGTTTGAATCAACGCGGGGCGCCGCACACTCCCAGCAGCACCCGGGAGACGAGTGATTGTAAAAGCCGCCGTCCAGGCAGAGCTAGGTGTTCTGTATATTCACTTTCCTCCCGTGTGTAGCCCGTTTTGAAATTATATCAAAGCCGTTATGTCTTGTTTTCACTTAAAAATAATTATCTTTTTCAAAACCTTAGAAGTATGTTGAGATGTATTTCTTTTTTTCTAAGAAGTATGTTTATTTGAATTATTCCTTCCTGGTGTCTCTAAAAATGCTTTGTTGTTGCAGGCAGACATCTGGTCCCTGGGCATAACCGCCATCGAGCTCGCGAAGGGGGAGCCCCCTCACTCTGAGCTGCACCCCATGAAGGTTTTGTTCCTCATTCCAAAGAACAACCCCCCCACACTGGAAGGAAACTACAGCAAACCCCTCAAGGAGTTTGTTGAAGCCTGTTTGAATAAGGAGCCAAGCTTTGTGAGTTCTCGAGCATGGGGGGCGCGGGTGGAGAGGCTCCCTCTTTCTGTGTGGCCAGACTTGGTCTAGACCCATTTTACAGGAATTTCTTGAATCACTTTTTCCATAGTCACCATTTTGTCTTCATGGTCTCGATCTTTTTTTTTCCTTCTTCTTTTCTAAATGGAGGTGATTGATGAGTTGCAGGTTTTCTTTATAAAAAGATTTTATTTGGGGTAGAGAGAGTGTGTGCACGGAAGTGGGGTGGGCTGTGGCTGGGGACAAAGGGAGGGGGGAAAAGCAGATTCCCCGCTGAGCGAGGAGCCTGACTTGGGGCTCCATCCAGGACCCTGAGCTCATGACCTGAGCCGAAGGCAGAAGCTTAACCCCAACAGAGTCACCCAGGTGCCCCGTAATTGTTTTTGCTATTTATCTTTTAAGAAACAGAAATCTACTTATTTTCTTTCAGGTTTTCTAGCATCTCATACTTCACTGAGCCTGAAGACTGTTCTCCTTAAATTATATGTAGAATCATAAATTTTTAATGTTTATAGTGAAAGGTCAGACTATTTTTAGCTGTTTTTAGTAATCGCAAAGTCTGGCCAGAAAAATAATGGCTTAATGTGTCTGTAAAGTAGATGTTTCAATTTCTTCTAGGCAGGTGTTAGACAAACAAAAAAGATATAAATGAACCACCCACCTTGCCCTCCTACCCTTTCCTTTTTACTTTTATTTGTGTACAATGGACTGTGGCACAGCTGTGTGGCAGGAGCCCTACGTAGCTTCAGCCGAATTCTCTCTGAATTAGGACATCTTTGAAAGTTATCTTTGTATTTGGTGTTATGTATAGCACCATGTGTCCTTCGTTTGTTTCTGAGTCGTCTAGCCATGTTGGCTGAAGGCCAAGCTGAATCAATCCCCTTCTTAATGAACTCTTATCTAAAAATGGGTGACTGATTGTACAAGAACACCATGGTTTTCTGATACGATGCTGGTTTTGGTAAAGGGATGAAATGGGGCATGCAGCGTTTTCTTTGAACCTGTAGGGAACGGAGGTCGGCTTTGTTAATGCGTCTGGCATCTGGCGGGGGGTGGGGGGGTGTTCTGTCCACGACGCTCTGAACTTTGGTGTGATGTGAGTTCCTAGCCATGGTGCACAAGAAGATACACCCACACGTGTGCATGTCTTTCCATTAAAAATGGACTTCTAGTATCTGCATTCTTGCCCAGTGCGCCCGTCCGACCCCTGCCCTGATCCCAGGCACACTGAGGAAAAGGACGAGCTGCTGAGGATTTGAGCATTTGGAGGTGCCTGCAGCTTCCCAGGGAGTGGGGTGACCTGGCTTCTTACAGGCTTGAACTTGGGCAGCACGGCTGGCTCTCGTGAATCAGGCTTTAGTAAGTGGGAGCTGCGTCTCACTGGTGTTCCTGCTGTCTGCTCTCATGTGGACGATGCTCGGTCTCCTGGGGACCCATGCTGCCTCTAATGGGCTTTGCCATCCTCGAGGGGAAAGCCGTTGCCAACTTCAGAATATGCCGTGCGGGTGCCTGGGGGCTCAGTTGTTCGGCGACTGCCTTTGGCTCAGGTCATGATCCCGTTGTCCTGGGATCCAGCCCTGCAACGGGCTGCGTACTCGGCGGGAAACCCGCTTCTCCCTCTCTCACTCTCCTTGCTTGTGTTCCCTCTCTAGCTGTGCTTCTGTCTGTCAAATAAATAAAATCTTAAAAAAAAAAAAATGCTGTGTGGTTTTGGGCATTTGGTTGGAGCCCAGGACCTGGATGAGGTCCTCACCCCAATTCCAGGGCAGGAGACAGGCTGGGGAAGCCAGCATTTGCCAGTGGGGGAAGCTGGGAGCGAGAGTACTTGAGTACTCTTTCAGCACCAAAGAAAAGGATATTTCTTGGCTCCTTTCTAGTTTCCTTTAGATGTATCCCAGTGAACATCTATCTTACTGTATTTGGGAGGTGGAGCCAAATATTAATATAGAAAGTTAACAAGGTAACACGGAACACATGTTTTCTCTCGTCTTGCTTTTGTTCTGTGGTTAGTAGCGTGTCACAGACCACATTAGATACTCACTGCCATGTCCACGCTGTATGCGGATTCCCACGCTGGGGCGCTGGACGATTGCTGCTTGAATCATGGCTTTTGTTGGGGAAACAGACTTGAAAGCAGAACTTGCTCTTTACATTTTAGTCTGGGTATTTGACTTTTTGAGACCGAAGTCTGTCCTTTGGGGTCGAATCAGAACGCGGGAACCTTCATGGCCTGCTTGCTGTTTTGTTGGGCGGTTTGTTTTCCAGAGACCCGCCGCTAAGGAGTTGCTGAAGCACAAGTTTATAATACGTAATGCAAAGAAAACCTCCTACTTGACTGAGCTCATCGACAGGTACAAGAGGTGGAAGGCCGAGCAGAGCCACGAGGACTCCGGTTCTGAAGACTCAGACACGTGAGTCTGCTCCGCGGGGCGTGCGGGGTGCCGGGGAGTCCCCCGCACGGGTCACATTCGTGTTTGTTGTTCTGTCTTATTTGCGGTGTGATTTTTTTTATTGTTATTTGTGGATTTCTTTGTTTTTAGAGAATCCAGGTTGGTGGTAATCATTGTGTCCGTATGGAACAATTTGGGGGCCTTCTAGCCCTTTTTTGTTGCTAGTGGAGTCTCCAAGAAAACTCTCTGTGATGGAACAGTGGATAAAGAGCTAGACCTGGCCTCCTTTTCCTTTTTCCTGTTGTTAAAATATTGGGTCAGATGTAACTGCTTTAAATGCATTTTTTCCTGAGATACAAATGGATGTCTTTGCCATTCTGTGTTGTGGCGTGGCCATGGTCGGTGCTTGGGTTTTGAGCTCCCTACTGGAAGTTACTTGCTGAAAACCGGTGTCAAGTTAAGCATATTGGAATTCATTAGTCAAGGAGATGGTTGAGGACTCGGAG
>PITA01007606.1:62460-90384 GCA_004023965.1 Spilogale gracilis | reverse complement strand
GACCGCCGGGGAATTGGGCGGGGAGAGGCTAGCAGGACGCCGGGACGGAGGGGACGCCCCTGGAGAACGGGCCGGGGGGAAGGGAGGGGGGCAGAGAGAACAGAGGGGTCTGGGGGGAGACGCCGCCGCCCGCCACAGGCCGGGCCAAGGGCGGCGGCGGGGGCGGCTCTACCTCCGGGCTCGGCCGGCCCGCGAGATCGGGCTGCCTAGGCCGCGACCTGCAGCTCCTCGGGGGCCCCTCGCCCGTCCGCGGCCCCGCTGCGCCGCCCGACCGCCGCCGCCGTAAACATCCACTGCCCTACTGCGCTTGTGCGCGCAACGGCCCGACTGCGCGTGCGCCCGGGCCTGGTGCTTAAAGGGGCGACGGCGCAGCTGGTGGGCCCCGCCGCGGACCGAGCTCGAGGCTCCGGAGCTGCCCCGCACTCTTCGCTGGCATTGGAGGGGGAGCTGTCCAAGAACAGCTGTAGGTGAAGCTGATGACTTCCACGCAGCACGCAGAGCCGGGACCCGGCGAGGAAGGGCCAACCGGTGAGAAAGAAATGAAAAACCTGGGGGATGGACAGGCACTCTGGGGAGTGGCCACTCTGGCTTGGGTGACACGGGAGGGACATTCGGGCCGAGGTGCGTAGGACAAGAAGAATCCAACTGTGCCAAGAGAGGGCCTCAGGGCTGCAGACCAGGGAGAGCAGACGTGAGCGGGAGCCACCTGCCAAGCACACACCTGCGAGGAGGCCACGGCCAGCGCCCCCCCCCCACCCGCCTCGGCTCACCAGGCTGCCCCCTCCTCCACCTGCGCCTGGGACCCTTCGCCTCTTTCCTGGGCCTCAGCGAAGGGACACGGAGTTGGAATAGACCCCATCTAAGCTCTGTCCCACAAAGTGAGCTGTGAACCCATGCCTTTCCACGTTGCGGAGCTGGTTTGCGTTGAGCCTGCATGCGGGACAGCTGGAGACGCTCAAGTGACACAGAGACCCAGCATCGTGGATTCTCCAGGTTTTTGTTCCTAGAGGACAATGGCGTTTGGGCCAGAGGGCAGGCTGGTACAATTTCTTTGGGTCCTACAAGGCAAAGAGAACTGGTTTTGAATAATATGAATAGGAATACTATAAATGGAACACTCTGCAGGTAAGAACTTCATAAGTCCCCTGGAGGAAGGAGGAGAACCCTGCCTCTAGGAGGAAAGCGCTACTGTGTGGGTGAAGTGCTGGGCTGCAGGAGACTACAGACCTGGAGGAGCCAGGGTGAGTGCCCCCCCCCCCCAGAGTACAGGGTTAGGGTGTGTCTGCTCTGTTGGTCTCAAGGTGAGTCAGGGTTGTCCTTGGGAAGCAGACCAACCTAAGCTTCAGCACCTTGTGGGCCACATACATAGGACAACCCTGAGGGCTGACGTTGGACCCGATCTCCGAGCGGGGAGGTTGTGCTCGACAGCATCATGCTTTAGATGTTGACCAGGCTCGTGGTCCCCTGCAAGCCTGCCCTCCAGATGAGAACAGCCTGAGATACCTTTGCCAGACATTAGTCATGATCATTCTGCATCTCAAAAGTGACCTTGTGGCTCTGTGTCCAGTCCTCGAGGCTGCCTCCCCTCACCACCCCCAGGCACCCTGGGACCTGTCCTCTTCTACCACCTGTGTACCACCTATCCCTTTGTGAACCACCTGCACAGCCACCTGGTAAACTTTGTGAATTGTACCCCACTCTCCCTTTCACTTCAGCCCAACCTCACCTGTGATTTTCCAAATGAGCTTTTAGCAGCAGACCCCTTTCTTTAAACATAGTCTTAGAGGCCCCCCGCCCCCATCTCTACAACAGCTACAAGCACTGCTGCTGCTGGGACGGAGGGGGCTTGCCCCCAATCTCATGACCTGGACACTGCCTCTCAGAGTCCTTCCTACCTGCCTACCTTTGGTTATCTGTGACAGCTTCAAATTACAGAGGTCATAGAGCCATCCTTGACCCTCTCCCCACTGTCTACACCCTCCATGTACTCCACCCTGTCTTATCCCTGTAACCCTCACCTCTTGCCACAGTAGTGTCTTTACTGATCTCCTGCACATCCTCTCAGCACCTCTCCCTCCCTCCCTGGGCTCTGCCAAGTGGTCTTCCTAAAGCATGGTCTGATCACATCAGTCCTCTAGACCTTCCCTTAAGACCCATCTGCTTGGCTCTCCAAGGTTATTTCCCCCACTCCCCCATGCCAGCTCCACCATTCCTATACCATCAGTATTAATCTTTGTAGAGTTTCACAGTAAGTACCATGGGTTATTTCCATAACGTAGATACTAACATCTCTGAGAATGACAGAAACAGTGTCTGACATTGGGAGCTGGCCCAGTGCTCACAGCAAGGCCATGGGCTGCCCTGTTGGACACGGACAATCTTGCAGAGGCATTCCATGGTGATACAGTGAGACAGAACATCATACTCATGCCCAAGCACAGACCAAAACAAGATCCCTGAGTCACCCACAGACTCTCAAACATGCTCTCTCCCTGCCAACAGCAGTGACCCCTGCTCCTTCATCAGTGACAACTGAGCCTCCTTCTGCCCTGCCCTCCTAACAGAGACCACTTACTGAGATGCCTCTGCTTCCTAACAGCATCTAGTCCACTCCGAGTTTCTCTTGTCTGTCAAATGGAAGTATCAGTGCCCTGCCAGTGGCCCGCAGACGTACCCAGCATTGGATGAGCTCGCATGTCTTGTTCTGTGAGTGGGAAGCACTCCATGGAGGGCTGGGACATGTCTCCATCAGGTGTTGAAATAACTGCTGAAGGGTATGGGCTTGGGTCGGGTGATGTGTGGGCCGCTTGTGGTTGGATACCTGGAGGAGGAGAGCCCAGGCCCAGGGAAGGTCACGTAGATGCATGAGGTCAGGGTGTGTTTGTGGCTGAAGCTGCGTGTAGTGGGTTGTGTTACTGTCTTCAACATGCACTCTGAAGATTTTTTTGGGTCAAGGTAGCCCTTTAAAAAATGACTTTTATTGTGGTAATATGGAGATAACATAAAATTTACCATTTTAACCATTTTTAAGACATAAAATTTGTCATTTTAGCTGTTTTAAAGTGTACAGTTCAGTGGTATTAAGTACATTTCTCATTGTTGTGCAACCATCACCACTATTCAGCTCCAGAATTTTTTTTTCATCATCTCTAACTGAAATGTGCCAAGAAATACTGAAATTCTGACCAAGATGGACTGGACTTGTTCTCATGCCCGAGACAACCAAGAAGTGGTCTAATATGTGAAGCAACCGTTCTCAGAACCTGACATTGTGCAACAAAGCTCAGTGATTCCTGAGAGATGAGAAACCAAGGGGCTGAACCCTTGCAGTTGCCTCAACTCACCACTGCGGTCTTCCTGCTTCAGGGCCGGGAGGGGGATCCCACTCAGAGCCTGGAGGACTCCCTGAGTGGAGGAAGTAAAACTGAGAAGGCAGGGAGACCAAGGTGGCTAGAGGGCCCAGGGTAGAGGACAGGTGGGGAGACAGTTACAGAGAGGATTTGGGAACCTGCAGCAGCTCCCCCTCAAGTGTTCAGTAGAGAACTAATCAGCACATGTGTGTGCAGAAACATCCCAAGGCCAGGGAAAGAACTGTCCGAAAGGGTTGACGGTCACACTCCGCATGGTTGCACGAGGCAGACAGTGGCATCTGTTAGCAACAGCCACAGTGGAAAAATTCTTGGTTCATGGAACAGTGCAAAGAGTATGCGGGAGGGTCGTGAGGGTCAGGCCTCCAGAGTGAGTTAACAGCTTGCCCCAGACTGATCACAGCTCAGACTCCACCTAACATAGCAGAGAAAAATCTGAAAGGATCAAAATGTTTCCTGGCCACTGTGTCCCAGAGCAAAGCTCAAGAATGTTTACAAGAATACAAAATACCCAACACTCAACAAGGTGAAATTCACAATGTCTAGCATCCAGTCTGAAATTGTGAGGACTATAAAGAAGGAGGTATAACAAGGACTTAAGTGCAGACACAGAGGTTACATAAAGAGACCCAAATATAACTTCCAGAAATAAAAATTAGAATGTGGGAGTTGAAAAATACAGTGGATGGTATTAGCAGGAGATTGGATGTTGCTAAAGAAAGGGTTGCAGACACAGCAGTAAGAACTATCCCAAATAAAACGTGAAGAAAAAAGAGAATAAATTAACAGCATCGATGGCACCTGTGGGGCAACCTCATGTGGTCTGACACACATGTAACGACTGTCCCAGAAAGAAGGGACACAGGCTGGGATGGAAAGAAATAGTGGAGAAAATGCTGAAATCTTTCCCACTTTGATCAAAACTCTAACCCTCAATGATCCCAAGCACAGGAATATGAAGGAAAGTACCAAGGCACAATATTATCAAATTGCTCAGAACCAATGATGAAGAGAAAAAATTTATAACACCAGAGAACAAAGACCTGTGGGAAACAAAGGAACAGGGAGTGGGAGGCTGGCAGGTTGCAAGACACCACATTGACCACGAGGCGTCGCCCCGGGGCCACTTGCATCGAGAGGCTTCAAACCGTCCCCAAAAAGGGAAGAGAGAATTCCTCCTCCTCACAAGCCGTTTGTAGCCAGCAAGTGGAATTAGGCAGTTCTCAGACACGCCTCACACTTCCCTGCTGTCCCTGCTCTGCGGGAGCACAGTGTGAGCTTAGCAGGAAGTGCGGCCCAACTCCAGGGTGTTCGCATCTTAGAATGACTGAGGAGAAGTCTAGAGAATAATTTCTTGTCTTAAAACAGGCTACTTTAATAAAAAGTGATGCATGGGCTCAGGGAAGACGTCTGTGCTGGTTAATTTATGTGTCTACTTGAGAGGCCGTGGTGCCCAGCTGTGTGCTCAAACATGGGTCTAGATGTCACCCGGAGGGTATTTTTTAGGCATGGTTAATATTTAAATCAGCAAACGCTGAGTTACGTGAATCACCCTCCATAATGCGGTGGGTCTTATCCAAGCACTTGAGGCCCAAAGCGCACAGCCTGACCTTCCCTGAGGAGGAACATTGCCTCAAGATGGCCTTTGGAGGCCAGACTTCAAACTCAGCCCTTCCTGGGTTTCCAGCCTGCCATGGGCCCTGCAGATTGCAGATTTAGCCACAACCGAGTGAGCCAATTCCCCAAAATAAATCCCCTCCCCACACACTTCCTCTGTGTGTATTTTACATATATAGGACACAAAGAAGTAGTGTCTGACCAGTGTCCAGAGGCCTGCCCACAGGGTACCCGGGGAGGAAGCACCCTGAGGACCTGACACCCACGTTTCTTTTCTTTAGAGATGAGCGGGGAGGGGCAGAGGGAGAGAGAGAATCTGAAGCAGGCTCAACATGGGGCTGTCCCCCCACCCTGAGGTGATGACGGGAGCCAAAACCTAGAGTCAGACACTCACCCACTCAGCCCCCCTGGGTGCCACCTGCACACTTCTTAATCTGTGAGTCCTAGGGTCCAAGAGTCCCCTCCCCTTTTGCCAGCCCCTCAGACTCTCCTCTCTAGCTGGAAACTTACAAGAGGAAAGGCCTGAGGGGAGAACATGAGTGGAACGCAGCCTTGGAGAAGGGAGGCCAGTCTGGGGAGACCAAATTCCAGAACTTCGGATTGCAGCTGTTGGGTGGGCCAGGCCAGGTGCTAGCAGAGGCGGGAAGAGCAGGTGTACTCACTCCTCGGGCACCTAGACTTGGGGGTGCAGACAGGAGGGCCCTGGGTGGGACCTACAAACCCAGGCCTTACCTGGCAACTGTGGTCCCTAGGCAACCTCCAGAAGCAGATCCTGGAGCCAGGAGTGGTGGCTGGCAAAAACGGGGAGATGCAGGGAAGGGGAGGTGAGTTCAAGGGCGTGCTCAGAGTGTCAGGGGAGAGTGCATGGCCTGGGGCCTGGGCCAACCCTTTCCACCCTCGCTTACCCCCGCTTCAGCAGCCTGTATTGTGGACCCCTGGACAGAGAAGGAAACCAAAGCACAGAGACTAGAAATAACATGCCCAAGTTCCCCTGCTTTGAGATGGCCCCTCACTCAGACAGAAGGAGCTACTGTGTCCGAAACCAGGGGCCCCCACGAAGGGGACTTGCTCAACACCCCTAACTCTCATCCACGCAGACACATTTCCTGCCCCTCTGACTCCCCGCCCCGCAGAGAGCACACATCCTATACTTAGCTGATTCTCCCCATGTGGTCTCCTAGGCTCTGCATGTGGCTAGTGAGGCAGGTAGATAGAGAGTCTCTGCAGTAACATCTGTCTGGGGCTGCCCGACCGTGCTGGGCCTCTCCCTTAGGCCGCACCAGTTCTAATCCTCAGCCTTGGCCAGAAGAGCACAGTGGCTCTGTGTGACTCTCCCTGTAAAGCGCGGATGGGCTCCAATGATGTCTGAGGGTCACCAGTCCCAACTGAGGGCCTGAACCTGCAGGGCAGTGACAGCAGCCCCTTACCCATAATACTGGCCGCTGGGGCATCCTGGTGCTGTTGACAGCTGCCCAGAACACCTCCTACATGGTTGGGGGGTGAGTGGGTGGTGTCTAGGACAGGGTTCTACGGGCACGGAGTGAGCCTTGAGGCCTGAAGCAGACCACCATCGTCAGGGGCTCCTCTCAAGGATGTTCCTGAGGCAGCTTCCCAGGGACCCTGAGCTGGCGGGGAGTGGGGGCATCCAAATGTTCCAGCAGTCCCAAAATGACCCGGTCCCACGCACCTCTTTTGGGACTGCCACAGAAATGGCCGCAGACAGTCAACCTCTCAGGGCCTAGCCAGTGCCAACCATGGTCCCTAGCCCGTGGCCATTATGAGTCATATTCAGGGGACACTTTGGGACTGGGAGTCAGGATGTTCCCCCATGGCTCAAGAATGCAGGAGGGCTATGGATCAGGAAACAGACCCCCTTCCCTGCACATGCACACGTCATTTCTCAAACAATGTCAAGGGGTTCTGTACCCCAGAAAGGCCCCCCTAGATTCAGCACTGCAAGAAGGAAATTGCTTAAGGGTCTCTCCCAGGGATCCTAGGCCTGCTTTCAAGCCCCACCTCAGACCTTAGCTTGGGAGAAATCCCACAGAGGGCCAACACCTGGGATGCAGTCAGGCATCCAGGGAACAACATGAAGGGGAGCAGTGTGGCAGTGGCTAGGGAAGGATCAGGGATGTTCTGGAGACTGTGGCGGAGTGCAAGGGCCATGTCTTAGCCCTTTCTGTTACTGACTAAAAATGTGTGCAGGGGAAGAAACTGCCTTGAGGAGTCTAGAAAAGGGATCTTGGACAAGCCTAACTGTCCTGTGGGAAAGCCCCGGGCAGCTCTAGTACCAGCGAATCAGGCAGGCAGCCCAAGCCAGCGGATGGGGGCAAGGAGAGGCCCTGCAGGGACGTGGTCCAGCCCGCTCAGCCCTGCAGGCCTGGCCAGAGAGCCTGCCCTCCCCCGCTCAGGGCGCCTTCAGAGTCAGGATCTGGCCCTGGCTACCTCAGGGAAGGGTCAGAGCCTCCCAGAAGGCCGTGGTGTCTGCTGGGCCAATGGCCCCAAGACTGGGAGAGCTGTCTGTCCACACTGCCCCTGGACAGATTCTTCCCGGGGCCGCCTGCCCTCTCCTGGGGCTCCTCCCTGCCCACTCGGTCTGGCTGCTCCACGGAGCTCAGCTGAGCTGACATACTTCTTCTTCCTGAGGAGGACAGACCCCGGGGGCCAGAGGCCTGATGTTAATCCTGACTACATGGCCAACTCTACGTTTGACCCTGAGCAGCCGCCTAGGCCTCAGTCTCCTGGTCTGTGTGATGGGGATAATCCTAGTGCCTGCACTGGGGCGTTGAGAGGGGAATCTGTCATTACTTCTCTCCTGTACCTGCTCAGGGCTGAGCCAGGCAGGGTTTTGTCTGGGTGCCTTAGCTCTAACCGACTGAGCCCTTCCAGGTTTGGTGCCTGATGGGGTCTTAGATGATCAAGCTCTGCTTGGGTCTCAAGCCGTAGCTCGGGGGCATGGTGTGGCATTTAAAAGCACTTCAGCTTGGTCCTCACAGTGCAGCAGGTGGACCTTGTGTGGATTCCTTACCATCTTTACAGAAATGGCACCAAGTTTCTCCTTTACTGTTTTGACAAATTCTACAGAAAGAACCACGACAGAATTAAATACAAGGAAAACATTTTTGACAGTGTGTGAAAGACACGGGCAGAAATGTGTCCGATTTGGCAGAAGGTACCCTATGAGCAGTGATGGGTGGGTCCAATGAGGGGGTGTTCACGGGCAGAGTGCTGGAGAGGGGGCTGTATTTTCCTTCTCTACCATCCTACAAGGGAAGCAGGGTGGCTCCGCGGGCTTACCTGCCCCACCCCCTTGACCCCTCATCCGAGAAGTGGCTGAGACTCTACCAGCTCCTCCAATCCTTGGGGCTCAAGGGGTGTCATGAAGACCTTTACTGGCTCAAGAAGCTGCTGTGGGGAGCGGTCAACCCTCCGGAGCCAGAAGCAGCCCAAGCAGACACCTCGGTTAGTGGAAGGAGCTCCCCTGGGACTCAGCAGTCACCGTGTCCTCACCATCCTCTATGGGACACAGGGAATGGCTTGTGTCATGAAGCATGCATCCCTGCACAGCTAGATATATAACCTAAACCCCTGTCTGCTCTCCCTTAAGTCACACACAGCCCTCGTTAGGGTAACCCCCACGTGGGCCCCGTCTGGGCAGCACACACAGCCCAAATGGGGTTCTGTGGTGACGCTGACAGCCATGTGATGGCCCCTCTTGGTAGCTTGCATGCGGCCATGGTCTCTTCAGATGGAGGATGGCTGGTATCTTGCTGGGCCCGGGGAGTCAGGATGGGAGCTGCCAGTGGTCACCTGGGTACATGTCCTGTGGCCTGTGGGACATACTAGTGGACTCCCAGAAAGTGTTAGGCTTGGGTAACAGTGTGAGAGTTCTCTCATGTGGCAGACATGAGCTATAGGGATGTTGACTCAGGGAAGGAGGGAAGCCAGGACATGGACTGGGGCAGCTCTGAGGAGTACGCAGAGGGCCAGCTTCCACAGGGGCCAGTGCAGGGTGGGGCAGAAACCAGGAAGGGGCCACAGGCAGATGAGAAGATGGCCCAGTGGAGGAGGGGAGGATGGAGCCATAGAAGTTTCCAGAAGAGGCCAGGCTTCAGAGGTCTGAACATTATAGACACTGAGAGGCAAGAGAGGCAAAGACAGTGGGAAGCAGAGGTGGGGAGGTGGGTGTGGGGTGCAGTGAAGGCCCATGGGCATCTCTCCTAAGGATCAGCTGCCCTCCAAACACACCAGGTGCCCCCAGGTATCCTGGATGCAGTCTGACTCAGACCGGGTTTGGAAATGAGGCTCAGAATGTCTAAGAATTTTCCTTTGTCAGATCAGATGGAGGCTCCAGGTTGGCCTTTCGGGCCAGATACCCAGGGAGGTCAAAAGGGCTTGACAGATCAGGTTGAATATCCAAGCCTAAGTCAGGTTAGAAGCTCCAAACCTAAGTCTCACTCTGGGAGAGCTAGAGCTCTACCCAACACTAAAGTGTGAAAATAGTGAGCTGCCACCACAAGGCCAAAAAGCCAAACACAAGAGCTTAAACAACAAAGAAAAGAAGAAGGGGGGGGTTGGGAGGAAAAAGAAGAGGAGGGGGGGAGGAAGAGGAGTGGGGGTTCATTGCCTTACATAACTATAAAGTGCAAGGGTGGGCGACCTTCAGGTATGGCTGGATCCAGGAGCTCCAAAAGGATTGGCCTTCTCTCATCCTCCTTCCACCTCCATGATAATCTCTCCATTTCTCAGCTCTGCCTCCCTCCAGAATATCCAAACTCTCCCCTACTACAGATGGCTTCCTCCTTGTGGCCAGAAAAGATGTCCTGTGGCAACCCCCATTCCACCCTGCAACTCCATCACCCCCACGCCCCCACCTGGTCTGACAACCCCAACCAAAAGACTTCTCTCTGAGCCCAAGAGAAAGTGGTGCATTGCACATGCCCAGTCACATGCAAAGGGGCAGGGTACTGTGACTTAGAACTCCCAGAACCACGCCTCGGGGGGAAGATGTTGGCGCCACACGTGGTGGCCTGAGACCCAGATGGAAGAGTCCCCAAGAAGGTGACAGAGCCCGGCGTTACAGTACACACCGCTCCTGTGCACAGTCAGAGTGGACTTTTATTAGGAAATCACCCTGCAAATGCATCGAGAAGTGCTGTGCTGTGGGTTCCACGCGTTTCCTGAGGAAGGGGATCACAGTATCGGAGCTGCCAGAGAGACAGGGAGCCTGTGCGTGGGGACTGCTCGGTGCTGTGTGTGGCCAGCACTCCTTCACAGCAGCGTGACTCGGCCATTGAGAACCAGCACACAGACGCAACTCGAGAAACACACCAGAGCACACACATCTGCGCTACACCAAAATAAATAAGAAATACAGAATTCCACTGGCTGCTGTCCATGCCTGAAACAGAAGGAAGCAAAGGGATAAAGAAAACCAGAAAGTCTTTCTTTCCATTGGACCCAGGGAAAAACATCCCCAAATTATCAAAATTCCTCAGTTACAAAATACTTTTTTAAAAATTCCATTATTAAAAGAATAAATAACAAAATATATAAAAAATAAGTTGGTTGCATCAAAATTATAAGAAGGCTTCTATATATAGAAGTTACAGCAAGATTTTTTTGTGTGACCTATCTCATAGCCCAATCATTAATTTCGCTTTGATTTCACTGATTTCCCTCTCATGGTGTCGTGGTGTGGGGTCTAGTTGAAATAGTACAAAATTAATAAATAAAAAGGTTAAATAAATAGCAAATGTTAACATAAGAGGTTGTGAATATAAATACTTACATCTTGACAAAATTAAATAATTTACAGAATAATTAAACTAACTACTTTTTTATTTCTTCCAGGAAGTGCAATTTCTCTACGTTTAAATACTAACTTGGAATTGTAGTCACAATCGATTTGGACTCTATTTACATGTTAGGAACATTGTGTTTAACACTTTCTATTCAATTTTTTTTCGCATCTTGAATGGATCTTAAAAGAAATGAATCTTGGTGGCCTCCGAATTAGGAATCTATCCCCTGACCTTACTGACGCCGTCCCCACCTCTGTTGAGCTCGGCTGTGACCCGGGTCATGCGGCAGTGGCGGGTCATGGGCACAGGTGGACATACAGGGAGCCAGAGACCCTGGTCCTGACCCAGACCTGGATCCAAGGCTGCAGCCCCGAGAGGGAGCGTGACCTGGAGCTGTACACATCTGTGCGGACTGTGATGCTAGCCCCCCATGAGGTGCTCTCACGGAGAACGTCCAAGGGCATCCCAGGTCAGAGTCCTCATGTTGACCATGGGCTGTCGGTCTATTTCCAACCCACTGGAACAGTGCTTTATTCCATCCTTAAGACAAAACTGAATTAAATGAAAACAGAAAACACACTTGCCACATTGACCTCACCGAGCAGACGCGCACCCTGAGGCACGCGCTCCAGGATGACACGGTCACACGCACCACCCGTCCCGTATCCATGGCCACCCTCCCAGCCCCGACAGACGAAGGAATACTGTGGTTGCAAACTCCAAAACTTCCCTGAGAACCTTGTCCATGAGCTTCCACTGGAGACTTTGAGCTGCTCTTCAGATTTCTTTCAAAAAACAAAAATAAATCGCTTTGTAATACGCCGTGTCCTGCCCTGCACGCGTGTGGGGTGGTCGAGGCCTTCAGCCTGGCAAGCACAGTGAGAAAGACAGATTTCCAGGCACCCCTTCAGATAAGCCTGCTTGAGGCCGCCCTGGGCTGCCGACTAGTCACTGCGGGTTGGGAATCTCCACCGCGAGGGCAGGGCAAGGGAGGTAAACAATGGAGCCAAGTCGGGGTGCCCTGGGTGTCCCAATTGGCGGGGTGGCTTCTGGATGCTGAGGTCTAGACCTGGATGCCCCTCACAGCCCGTTTGATGCTCTCCAGGAGGCCCTTGTTCTCGGGGTTCTGGTAGCACTCCTGGTTGGAGTACATGTCAGTGAGGGTGCTCACGTAGGCATCAAAATTCTGCTCACATATTGGCTCCTGGAGAACAGAACCGGGTTAGCTGGCCCCCTCCATGCAAGGGACCCCAGGATTTTCTGAAGCCACAGAAATCTATGGATGAACATAGAACACCCCCTTGAGACAAGCCTACACCTAACAGGGGCAACACCAGCACCCTTGGGCAGAAACAACCATGAGGAGTCAGCTGTGGATTCCTAAGCCCTTCAGGAGACCTAGAGCCTCCATGGCCGGCAATCTGGGGGCAGAGCCCCTGGATCGGGGCCCTGCTGGCAGGACCCCAGACACAGAGGGGTGCCCTGCTCTCCTCACCTCCCCCAGAGTTCTGGAGCTCAGCTACCAGCTCAGCGCTGTGCCCACAGGGCCACACCCCGCTTACCATGTGCGGAAGGCGGATGTTGGCAAGACTTTGGATAAGGGCCTGGCTCAGGCCTGACAGCTCCAGAAACAGGGCTTCGTTCTGCTCCTCAATGAGCTTGTTCTCTTCTTCAATGTTCTTTAGGCTCTTCTCCATGGAGGAGATCTGCACCAAACCAAGATGGGAAATGCCTCCTGCCATGGGAGTCCCCCGGACTGTGTCCTTCTTGTCCTCCTGGGACACACCCAGCATGCTAACTGGGCCACATTTCATGCCTGTCTGGGAGAGGGTGAGGAGGCAGGGACCCTGGTCCCCGGATAGAGGAGGGGATGTGGTGACAGAGCCGGGGGCTGTGTGGGGCCATAGCTTTCTGTGCCACATTTGTCCTGCAGGATCAGGGAGGGACACAGACCCCAAAGCACCCTGGGATCACATCCAAGCCCACCACCAGCTACGCCATTAAGTCCACCATCCTTGTCTGTAATGGGAAAACTGCATCCACTTTGTGGGGCATCTGGCCACCTTTGGGTCTTCCCCCCACCAGAAAGACCAACAAAATGCCTTCACAAAACTGTGGAAGGCAAGCAGAACCGGCAGTCAATGACTCCTCCAGCACACCTTCACGGGGACAGCGACAATAGGGCTGCCGGTCATGGCCAGTCCTGCCGGCTCTGGTGCGTCTCAGGGTCAGCACAGCCCTAGGCAGATGTTCACAGCCAGTGTGGGGAAGGTGGGAGGCCTTCCCTGGGGCCTGGTCTGGAGATGACTCACTTGGGAAGGCAACTACCAACCTGCCTGCCTGTCAAAGGGCCTCGGGCAGCGGCAGGTTCACACAAAGTGACTCAGGGCACCATCCCCCCGGTGCAGAAAGGTGAACTGCCTTTTAGGGGGCAATGCTTGGGATGGAGTGCTTTTTTCCAACCACATGGCTGGGAAACATCGTGCTTCAGCACCTGATGACCAGTCTTTGGCTTAAAACAGTTTGAATAAGAGTTAGGGGCCTGCCTTCTCCTTGCCCGAGCCTTTCCGCAGAGCACAGGACTGAAAACTCCCTCTAGAAGAAACGGGGCTCTGAGTCAGTCCAAAAAGAAGCTAGTGAATAAAAAGGTGTAAATCAGCAAAAGAAGGTAAGGAAGGAAGGAAGGAAGGATGGAAGGAAGGAAGGAAGGAAGGAAGGAAGGAAGGAAGGAAAGAAGGAAGGAAAAGGGAAGGGAACGAAAGGGAAGGAAAAGAAAAGAAATCAGAGGTGCTGCCTCCAAGGTCACTTTGGGAAGAGAGAGCAGTGAGAGACAGAAGGTGACAGTTCCCCCATGACATGTCTTGGCCTCCAGAGACACCCCAATACCCCTCTGCCTCTACTGCCTACAAGCCTGGGGAAAATAATGCATCACAGAATGAAAATCCTTCCTGATCTCTGTGGGCTGATGCTATTTTTATCTAGGCTTCCAAGTTGCAGGAGGTCAGCATAAAATCCTCTTGGCCGGTGGAGGAAGGAACCGCTTAACAAGACACGTGGGCCTCCAATATGTCACATTGCAGCCTCTGGGAAGGGGTCTCCTCACCTTCCCATTTGTCCTTTCTACCCTCAGATCCTGCAGGGCCCAGTCACCTCCTTGTCCCTCTGTCCCTCCAGCCATAGGGGACAGAGCTGTGTGTGGCCACTCCTTCTGTGCCCCCGGCTCTGCTCTGACCCCCTATTCAACAGCTAAGGATAGGGAATTCTTTTCAAAATAAGACCTTCATTGCAATTTTTTTTTCCTGATGGCCGATGTTCTTTTTGGGGAAATCAGAGAGATATGCCACATATATTTAAATGTGTTTATCTTACAACAACCTCACGGATTTGATTCCTATTATTATGTCCATTCTTCCAGTAAGGACACCAAGGGACAGACTGATAACAGGTTTGCCAGGTCACTAGGCTCTAGGTGGCAGCTCTGGGGTAAACTCAGAATGCGCCCTGTGCTACTTCTCCTACTGACAGGGCGCCCACCCCGACGGGACCCCCAGTGTAGCCCCTCAGGACCCCCTACTGCTAGGAAAGCTACCCGAGCTGGCAGGCGTGGCTTGTTCTGAGTGTCCCGGAGCGCAACAGCGACCTTGACAGGGAGCCGGCTCCCCTGCTTCATGGAAGAGGAGGCTGAGGATGGGGCCTCTTGGGTCGAGGGCGGCAAGTGGACGGCGCCACGCACCTGGGACTGCAGCTGCAGCACAGCGGCCTCCATCTCAGAGTTAGACTCGTTCAGGTCGCGAATCTCCTGGTTCAGCTGCTTGATCTCCTCGTCATTCTCCAATACTGCTCCGGAGAGAGACCTCGATTGTGGCTCTTGGCTGTACACCCAAGCCAGCATGTGGGGGTGCAGCAGAGCCCTGTTCTCCAAATGGAACTACGACCCTTTCCCAGCAGGGGCAACCGGCCTGGCATGCTGGGCAGCTCATATCCCATAGGTCATGCTGAACAAGCCAGTCTGGAAGACGAGTCCCCATGTGTCTACATTTGTCCCCTGACCCTGGCTGATGGGCGGGAAATCTCTGTTAGGCACTAATCTCTAAGACAGAGATGGACGTTTCCCAGGTGGTGCTGAGTTTCCTCAGCTTCCCTCTTCCTTGAAACTGAATTCACAACTCCACAAACCCCAAGAACGTGGCTTCTGATGCTGCCTTCAGGGTTCTCTGACGCCAACACTTACCAATATCCAGATTACAGCCAGCATGGCCGCTCGAAGACCAGGAGCCCAGACTCCAGGCCACCAGGGATTCAGAACTGAGGCTGGGAGACCTGTCACGTCAGTTCAGGGGTCTGTCTCCACCGTGACTCACTCCAGGAGGGACTTTGCCTCCCTAAGCCCTCCCACCAGCGCGGCTCACTCACCCCGGTCACAGAGATCACTTGGAGGAATAGCAGGAACCTTACCATCACTAGTCTTGAACTTCGTGCTGAGAACCTCATCCCCTGAGACTTTTCCTTTCTTTCCAGCAAAGGTTGCTCTGGGACAGCCGGATAAACTGGAAGCAAAGTTCACACACCAAAAACCAGTCCAGAGTCACACACCAAGGGCCAGTCCAAGATGACACATCATAATGACAGCCCAGTCCTTACTGGCGGGCAGCCTTGTAGGGTCCTGGCTTGGAACTTTCTCAGTGACCTCCTTCCGCCCCCTGCTCCCAGGTTCCTGCCCCCAAGCTGTGACTCCTTATTCAGCAGTCTAGGCCTTCTCCAGCGCAGGTCATAGCCCTAAAGGCTCGTCCACAGATGGTGTGGAGCCAGCCCCTTACCCCCTTCTCAGAGAGGCCTTCCTCACTCGTCCCCGCCGCTATCCTCCCCGCAGCACCTACCCTCGAAGTCCTCACTCAATTCTTTGCTTACAGCTGGTGCCCCACCTGCCTAGCCCAAATCTGCTCTTTCTGGGCTCTGTCTCGGGGCCTGGTATGTGGTGGACCCTCAGTGAAGGCTTATGGAATGAATGAACTAATTAATCTTGTAGGTGGAGAGACAAGGGCAGAATAAAAGAAAGACAAGGAAGGTTTCTGAAGGACTGTGTGGGAACCCCCTGCACCTTGGCCAACACCTATGCCGCCTGGCACACAGAAGAAGAGAATGGGGGCTTTGAGGCCCCCCGTCCTGGAGCAGGTATTGGGGGGAGCCAGGCAGGGAGGGCTCTTGTCACCATGTCCCTTACATAGCAGGTCGAAGCCTCCACCCAAAATTCAAAGAAGAGGCTCCAGCAGGAGGGGTAAGGTATAAGGGATGACAAAGCCCTCCATGAGCAGCTGGCGGCCTGTTTCCAGAATGTGCACACCAGACTCAGGGCTCTGATCACTCTTGCTAGGGGGACTCTACGGGGATGTGAGAGGAGACTCCTGACAGCAGTCACATGGGGCGACATGAGTCACAAATACCATGATCTGGTCCCAACGGGTTGTCTATGGCTTTTCCCGGTCGGCTACCAGTCTGGGCCTTGCTTTTCCCTGGAGAAACCTCAGGCCATGAATGAACCCTGGTCGGGCCCTTCCCGAAGAGACTTGCCCACATGCCCAAGGCTGGGGTCCCGACGAAATGCAGGACATGCAGGGTAATTACCTCCTGTGGGTAAGGAAGCTACCATTGGCGTGGCCGGAGCCGTCACAGCCTGGAGTGGGGCAGGTAGGCCCCTCGTTCTTCAGTGATTTCCAGGAAAAGGGGGAGCCATTAAGAGAACCCTCTTTCTGCCTCCGAGCGGCCAGTGGGCAGCCAGATGCACTTCTGTGGGATGCGTATTTGCCACTGATGTGACCAAGCCCCACACAGCCGGGAACAGGGCACCTGGCACAAAGAGGTCAGAGGTGAGCACAGGATACTGGCAGAGGGGGTAGAAGCCCAGAGACTCTCCCAAGCCAGACACTGAGACTGCTGGGGGCTCCTGGATCAACTCCCGATGTCAGGGTGATTCCTGAAGCCATCCCAATCAGACACAAAGGCAGCAGGGATCTGTTCCATCTCCAGCTGCAGCCTCAGGCCCCCTGCGCTCCTGGAAGCTCAGCAGGTACCCTCTCCCTACATTGCTCAGGAGCCGTGCTGCTCCTGGGCCCCAGGCCAGCTCTCTGGGGCCTCTGGGTCTGAACCCAGATCTTGCTGCCACATCACGTCTACATCACCCCAGTGATGTGGGGGCCACTCCCTAGGGATCGCACCTAGCACAGTGCAGAGGTCCTAGGGGGTCCCAGAAGGTCACAAGTGCACCTACAACCACGCAATGTGGGGACGGCAGGGTCCCCATTGCCCACAGCATTCCAGAATGAGACTATCGTGGCATGATGTCCATGGATGTCCCAGCTTTGCCACATCTGAAATGTGTGTTCTGGAAGGACGAAGCCAGGCCACAGGGCTCATGCAAGAAAGACTCGGTTCAGACATTCTGTTGTGACGCCTGCCCACCGCTGGCTTGGAATAGCATTTTCCACTGTTTAGGCTATTCCAAGACAAGGAGAGAATCCCTTGAGGAAATAACACAGGCCCCAGAAGCAAGTGAGGTAACTGGAGAAGGGTTCAGAGTGAATCTCCCTTGTGCCGCCATCGGAATCCGTGGGCCACAGAAAACAGGCTCGTGGTCTTCAGGAGGGACCTGGACCAGGAGGTCCCTGCCATAGCTTCTGAGCACCAACATTTCAGGATCAACGGATCTGGGCTCGCGATCACCAAGAAACCAACAACCGACTAAGAATGAGATCCGGCACGTGCAAGTTCTCTGTTTTCTCCCTCCAGCAAATGAGACTTGTATAGTCAGATATTTGTTCTTATCCACTTTTTAGTTGCTGCAGACCTGTCAAATACACAGGCCTCTGAAAAACGACATGTTGCCCCAGTTTAGAGCGAGGTCCTTGGGATGGGGAAGTCAGAGGCATGAAGCCTTCTGGAGGACACGGGCCGCCCTGGGGCTCCTGCCGCAACAGGTGAGGGGACAGGGTCTTGCTGCCCAGAAGTGGCCCCCGCACTGTGGCCTTGCTCCCAAGGTGGCCACTGTAGACATTTTCCCCGCCTCCTTGGCCTGGATCCGTCCTCACTTGTCTCCTCTCTTGGTGCCCGTCCCTCTCTCTTCTTCATCTCACCCACATGGGCCTCGCACAGGTGGGATGGTCATGGAGCCGGTCCAAGGTCATCTTGGCAATCAGCCCAGAGTGGGGACATGGCCACAGGCCCAGCAAGGAGCTTGGGGGGGGCCCTCTATGTGTGCCCCTCACACCTGGGCACTGCCCAGCTGTGGGGTCCCAGAGGACCCTGAAGCCTCTCTGTGCCCCAAGAGCACAGTAGCAAGAGACCAAATGCTGCTCTTCACGGTTGCAACACACAGTGAATATGAATCCCATTTACTCACAATTCTTTGCCAAACCCAAACCCTCCTCATTAGGAATGACTCCCTGGAATCTGTTCACAGTATGAACTTCAGATGCGTCGGCGGTAACACTGCTTTTCTTTCCCACCACATCCTGTGTCCAAATCTTCTGAACTGTCTGGTGAGCTCACATCATGGCGTGGGGGGCGGGGGGCGTTGCCACATCCGGTGGTTTCTGTACCTCCCAGGGGAGCCGGTGCTGGGGCCACCAGGACCCCAAGGCCAGAGGAGCTTCTCTTTTGTCAGCTGCTGGTGTGGCTGGGGGCCATGGCGGGGACAGGGACTCTCCACAGGTGGTGGGCATTGAGCTCCTACCCCACTCCGGAATATCCACAGATTCTTATGGCCAGTGATTTCATTTTGGCCAATGGAATTTACCGCAAAGTGCTGATAGGACATGATCTCAAACGGTGCAGACACAAGATGTCCCAAAAGGGGACTCCTCCTCTACCAGCCCTCTACGATGATGGCGGGCAAGCACACGCCCACAAAAGCCCGTCATGCAGCAGGACCTGAGGCACCGAGGAACGTTTCTGCTGCAGTCTGCACTTGTTTGTGATGAGAGTCAATTATAAATACAGTGAGAGTCTATGGCAGGGGAGGAGGCCCTATCAAATGGAGCTGCTGAATGGGGGCCCCCGGGTCCCCCCACTCCTGCCTTGCCATGGAACCATTCGGAACTTCGTCCATTCTGCAATGCTGACCTGCTTCTAAATCATATTCTGTACTTGGCTGCAAAAATCTTGTTATTTAAAAAGCAAAGTCGACAGCACATTAGCAGAAGGAAAAACGTTTTTCCCTGTTAAGTTGAAAAATGCTGATCTTGATTTTCATCATTTGCCAATGCAGCACAATTCATTTATCCTAACTGGGCAGCGGGATCCTTCCCACCTCCGTAGCAGCTTACATTCATGACTTCTCAGTCCTAGCATTTGGTGGTTGCATTAGGGACACCAGTGTCCACATACTTTGCATTCTTGAGTTAGCATTTATCATAGTTCTATTGTAAACACTGGAAGTCACAGCTTTTTCACACCAGGTGGGACCAGGCAGCTCAGGTCTCTCCTCTGTGGCCAAGCAGACGTTGAGGGGCAGCTGGGCTGAGCTCCAAGGAGAAGCGACTGACTTGGTACAGGTTGCTCCCCTCTGCAGGGATAAGCATCCAGCTACTGCTTGCCCAAAGGCAACATCATCGAGCAGCTGGGCTTTCTGTGCATCTGCCCGGCCACAGCCTGGCCAAGCCAGCCCCAAGGCCTGCACCACAATGCAGCCAGAACCCCTCCCTTCCACTCCCCAGCTGGCAAGGGGCCCACAGCTCTGTCCACTGTCAGCTCTGAAAGTCCTGGGAACTGGGAATGGTGGTCACTCTGTGTGCCTCTGTGGCCCAGGCTTGCCGCAACTGGCAAGTGGGGGAATCAGGGAGCAAGTTCCCTTCTGGAAGCATGAACTTGCAATGATGCAACCCCTACCAGGTGGGGCACTCACAGGGTCAGAGTTCACACACCAGCCCCATGATGACATAGGAGGTACGCCCAGGGGACGGCCAGTAGTGGGTATCAAGGACTTTGATCATGTAAGGCCCAGGTTGTCCTTGCTTCTCCCCACAGCATAGCAGTGGGTCCCAGTTCAGGGTGACCCTCCTGGGCTCCCTCTTTCCATACCACCTCCCTACAAAGGTGTGTTGTGAGTGTGCAGACACACACGATTCAAAGACAGGTCATCTTTCTAACCACCTTCTCCTCCTTCACCCTTGCACCTGTCCTTTCCCAACAGACCACAGCTGTGCAGGTTTCAAGACCCGTGAGCACCATGTGGGGCTGTCCCACAGCCTGAGCCTGCACCCAGATGACCCCCCAGGTACATGGGTGGCAAGGCCCTTTGCCTCTCCTGGCCCCACCGAACACCCCCAGACCTGAGGAGCCCAGATAGGAGGAGTGCTTGTGTGTGCCCTCGATACAACACACATGGCCACATTGCTGCCAGCTTCACAGGTGTCCACATGCACCGTAGGAGAGCTTCTGTAAGAACAGGTATGTCACTGGCCAGCTGTGTTCATGAGAAAGGAGCTGAGAGGAGCTCTTTACAGTTAAAACAGACAGGAACATCCCAATTCTGCAAAACAACCACGGGAGTCAGAGAGACCCCAACTCACTTCATCAGCTCAGGGTCCTCCTTGTCGTCCTTCGTGGGTGTCACCCGGGCTCCACTTTTCTTGGCCCGAGGGCAGCCTGATAAGCTAATTTTGAAAAAGGAAGAAAAGCCACCGTGGTCCCAGGACAGCAACTTCTCGTGCCTGTGTGCCTCCCCCAGCCCCTCCAGCTCTGTGACCGGCAGCCCGGGGGTCCCAGGGGAGCTTCTGTCCTGGAGCACTCTCGAGGGCAGGCGGTGTCACCACAAGCCCTTTAGGTCTGGCGGCAGAGGGCAGCCGGATCGGGCTTCGGGAACATCAACTCAGACGACAGAGAAGAACCAGGCTCCAGCTGCTGGCAACATTACTGTCCCATTTGGAGCACTGCAACTTCATCTGAGGAAAAGACCACCCCCCGTCCAGCCTGGCACCCCGGGGCACGGCAGTCTTACCTGCGGTGGGAGGCGTAGTTCCCCGTTATGTGGCCAGAGCCGTCACAGCCGGGGGTGGGGCACCTGCAGAGAGGACAGAGGAGCTGGGACCAGAGCCAGGGAGGACGCTTGACCAGAAGAGCACCCCCTCTGTGCCCATCCCCCGAGCGGGCTCACCCGCCTCCTCAGAGCTGGTCTCCGAGATGGCGTGCGCATGTCCCGGCCAGCCTGCTGCCCTGACGCCCGGCCTTCAGAACGGTGCCACCCAGTCTCCCCAAGGGGTCCAAGGAGGCCAAGACAAGAGCTCATCTGTGCTGCAGAAATGATGGGTGCCCACTTTTCGCCTTCCATGGGGTTCTAGGCTGGACTAGAAGGTTCCAGAACACATATGGACCTTTAGGCAGCAATCAGAAAGCAAACCTAACCCTAAGTTGAGCTCCTTTTCCTTGACATGAGCAGAAGGGGGAGGGGTTGTTGCATCTGAGCAAATGGACAGGTATCTCCTGGGCACCCATGACACACCACCCAGAGCGCCGTGGCCTAGAGGCGGACTTCTTGGCGAGTGCAGAGTCACACAGCCAGAGGCTGTTCCGCCGCGACAGGCAGTGGCCCAGGGCAAGGAGCAGGGCACCCAACACAGAAGGCCAGCCCTCATGTACCCAGAGTGTTTGACAGGCACATCACATAGAAGGTGAAAATTACACTTGAATACACAAGTACAGGTTATCTTAACTCGCTTTTCCCTGAACGCCCACAGCGGGAGAGTGAGTCCCTGCTGGTGCCAGAACAGGGAGGGGTGCCTGATTCTGCGGGCAGGTCCACCCGAACCCCTGGGGCAGCTCTGCCCCTCTGTAGTCCGTGGAAGGGACAGGGCAGGACCCTGGGGCTCACATCTGGAGTCTCACAGAACACAGGATGCTCCTCATCCTCACAGAGAAGAAACCGTGGGAGCTGAAGCTGTTTCTCGATGTAAAAGTGGCCCTAAGGGGGTTACAGGGCTCACGTCCGCTGAAACAGGACACTGGTGTCTGCCTTTCGATCAGCAGCGTTCTCTGAGGCTCTCGAACCCCTGTGCTGTGCCCACCACCTTCCTCAGGATCTTCTTCCTCCAGCAAATGTGGCCTCTGGCATGTGGAGCAGGAAATGGGCAAGAAAGGCGGAGGGGAAGTTGGCATAGCCAAAAGCCCCCCGCAGCTCTCCGGCTGCCCCCTAGAGCTCAGAAGGACCATGCTGCCTGTTCCTGTCCGGGGAAGCACAGAGCTGGTGTGGCAACACAGACGGGGGCCACTGCCCATCCCACCAGCTCCTTCTCCAATCCCACTACGTCTCCTGAGGCATCCTCTTCATCCCTGTCCTGTGGGTCACACTTGGAATGCGGCCAGCCAGTCCAATCGCCCTGCTGTCGGATTCAGGGATGACTCAAACCCTGTGCAGTTATGATGGCCCCTAGTCTGGTTGTGTGTGCTCACATTTCAACCCATACAATGTCTACATCAAGGAGGTATTTGCATTTTAGTAGAAACCGCACACCACCTCCGTCTAGGTGGGCTTCACCCTTTTCGCACAAACCCCCGACCGGGACACGGGTCCTGCTAGGACACTTTGTTTCTGCATCCTCTGAGGTCCCACGGTGAGAGCTGCTGGGATCGGCCCCTTGCTGCAGGCACCAAGTCCTTTAGGCACGTTGGGACAGGCCTCACATGACTCTCCACTGAGGCCAAGGCCCCGTCACTGCCCCACTGACCCTCCTCAGCTCAGGGTGCCTGGCCAAGCACCCTCAAGCAAGAGTCCTGTTCCTGCTCTCCGGAAGGCCATGCGCCGAGACTGAGGAGCAGGCTTCTCCTTCCAGGGTTTGCAGGTGCTCTGGTGGCCGCCTGGGGCTCCAGTCCTTCTCGCTTCAGGAAAACACGGCAGAGGTCAGGCCGGCATGGCTGGTGGTGGGCAGGGCCTCAGCAGCCCCAGGCCTCGATGTCTAGACGTGCAGATCCAGACTCTGGTGCAACCCCTGTGGCCCCTGTGAGTAAGGCTGGCAGGAGAGAGCACGCACATGGGGAGGGTCCCTGCCAGGCACACGGGGGCCCACTGAGGCACACCTTCTCCAGGCCGGGGGCCCCTGCTCTCCTTGCCAAGGCCCGATTCAGTGGCTTTTCCTGAAAGGCGTGGCCAGTAGAGGACGATGTGCGTGCGGCTGGAGAAGCGGGTATCCGTGCCGGGCACTGGCTGTATTGGCCACTCTTGTGTCCCTGAGGACCCACAGGGTCAGTTGTGGGAACCCTCCCACCATCTCCTTCTGAGGGCATTGTCTGGGCAAGAAGAAGGGTCCTGTGTCTAAGGGACACACTGCAGGTGGACAGTGTGCACCAGGTCTTGCCTCGGAGCCCCACCCCTGTCCCATGACAGGAAGGCCACCCCCACCTGTCAGGGCCCCCACCACAGCCTTGCAGGGGGCACACCCTGCATCTCAAGTCTCCACACACAGAGTAGGGTGCGCGGCCCAAAGCAGTGATGTCCCCAGCCCCTGAACACACTGGGCACTTGATAGGGAAGAGCAAATGCTCCTGGGCTTCAATTAAAGCACAGAAAACACACGATCTGAGACTGTCAGTGCATCAGTTGTGCAGAGGGAAGCCATCAAAGGAGCCCCGTTTGCAAGGCAGGGATGTCTAGGGACAGGTCACCTTCCCCCATCACTGCCAGAAGGCTGGTCAGGAGCACCCTCTACAAGATACCCACTGGACAGGAGGAGGAAGAGGGTAGCACTAGCACACCAGGACCATGTTGGAGGCCCACCCACGTCCACCCCAAGCCCTTGCTGTGGCCTGAGAGGACAGTGTTGGCTCCCACAGAAAGACGTCTGGGGCCAGAGAAGAGCTTGGGGCCAGTCGGGGCACCTTCCCAGACCTTGCTGAAGCTGATGAGTGACTTGTTTCCACACAAGGAAGACCTTCTGTTGCTATTTCTAAACAAGTTTGGGTTAAGTTTCCTCACAGGCTCTTAGTCGCTAACCCTCCCAGACGGCCACGTTTCCAGACCCAGACCAGACCCCGAGCACCTGCTCTGCAGGAAGAAGGTCCTAGAGCTCTCAACTCACTTGGACCCTCAAACTGGAAAACCGTGAGAACTAAGTACAGTTCAAACGCAAGTTCAATTGGGAAAGCAAATAGGAAAAAGGAACACGATAAAGACATTAAGAGAAGAGAGGAAGGAAAAGGAGGGAAGGTGGGGGAAGAGGATCCTGAGCCTGCAGGATGGATGGTTTCAACAGGATATCTAGGACCAGACATGGCAAGGGGACGAGTGAGCCTCAGGAAAGGTTTACGTTAAAGCTGCTAACTCTTAGAAGGACGATTCTGGTGGTGAACCTTGCCCAGAACCGAAGGTCCCATTGATAACAATGGGCAATGACATGCTTCTGGCTGCTGGGACCAGAACAGCCTCCCCAGAGTGACAAAGAGGAGGCTAGCAGGATGGGGGCCCTCTAGAGATCTAGAGCTCTCTGCCCTGTTTCTAAATCAGCTCAGGCCCCCTGGAAGACTTTGACGGCAACAGCCCCTCATCTTGGAGGCCCCAGGGCCCCAGCTCCTATCTGGCCTCAGACAGAATCACCTAGACTCAGGGGCACCCAGTATGGAGGCCCAAGGGAGGGACGAACACCCCTGGAGAGGAAGTGAGCTGAGAGGACAAGAGTAGGACCTCCTTCCTGAGCCGCTGCTCAGTCTTGGAGCCCAGGATCAGCACTGCTTGGCTCAGGGTCATAGTGGCTGCAATGTCACTGCTCAACTGAAGGCACAAAAACCAAAGGCAACTCCAGCCCCTACGGGACACTGAAAACCTGGGAGCCCTCTGGGTGCTTGCATTGCATTTGAGCAGGGCAGTCAAGCAGGCTAGGTGGTACCCACAGGGCTTGGCCAGCCTGTATGTTAGGAATAGGGAAGAGAAGCACAAAGAGGGGCTGCTCAGCAAAGAGAAGGGATGAGCATGGAGAGGCATTTCTGGGAGGGTCACCAGGAGCCAAGACAGAAGCAGCTGTAGCAGTTGTAGTGACAGGAAAAGGCCAAGAGTTTCTCTCTCATCAGCAGACCCCTTAGCGAGAGCTGCACAGCCCAAAGCCCACAGAGCCACATCAAGACATAGAAGCCAAGGCCCGCTCCAGGCTTCTCCCACACCTCAAGGGCAGTGAGAGAAGCAGGCCCGGACAACCCCATCCTGGGTCCTCAGGAGAGGGAGGATGGGCTGGGCCATCGGGAGCCAGAGGCAGGTCCTGCTCGCCTCAAGGCCCTCCGGCCAGCCGTCCTCAGAGCAGCTGGCAGGGCCGAGGGAAGCCCAGGAGCCCGCAGCAAGGGACAGGTGGACAGCAGCTCGCTGAGTGTAGAGATACAGGCGGTGGCAGCAGGAGCCCCAGGCAAACAAGTCGGCCCCTCCAGGGCCTGTCTCTCTGCACCCCCTGCTGGGCGCGGCTCCCCTGGGGCCGGAGCCCTGGAGAAGGCCGACTTTGGCTTGAGCCTCATGGAAGGAGAAAGCATAGCAAGGGAGCAGCCCAAGAGATGGGGGGCCAGGAGGGCAGACATACTTGAGGTCAGCGGAATGGGCAGCCATGAGGTTTCTGAGGCTCTTGTCAGCAAGAGGGCAACCAGAGAGGCTGAAAGAGAAGAGATGGGACATTGGGGTGAGCCAGAGGGGGAGCAGAGGAGGAGAGGGGAAGACCCACCACGCAGCTCCCAGGCCAGGCTGGACCCGAGCAGCGACGAACCTGCGGTGAGAGGCATAGTTCCCGGTGATGTGGCCGCTGCCGTCACAGCCAGGGGTGGGGCAGCTGAACAAAGGAAAAAGAGTGTCAGAACTGAGAGCCAGGCACACCTGCCAGGGCTGCCCCCTGGGCGAGCCTACTCAGGGAGAGGGGCTGACACTTGTCCTCAACTCACCCATGAGCCAAGGGGCAACTCCTCCCCCCTCAGTCCTCAGACTGCAAACTTCTCCCATACAACTGAACTCAGGGAGGAAAAAAGAACCAAATTCAAGCTCAGCTTGAAGCGAGGACACCTCCACATGCACACGTGTGTGTGCCCATGAACATGTAGACAGGCACTTCCTTCCTACAGCGGCATGACCTCCCTGAGGACAAGGCTGCAGACCAGAGCCCAGGAAGAAGCAGCTGCAGGTCTGGTTCATAGCGAAGAGAAGAGGAAGCCCAGGGACCAACAGAGCACAGGAGAGGGCTGGGTCCCCGGCGGTGCAGCCACCAGCTGCAGCCCCCCACAGTCCTGCAGGAGAAGCAGGGCTCAAGGGAGGTTGACCAGAGGGCTGTGGGGTGGCATCCAACCAAGGGTGACTCCTGTCTACTGGCAGCTTCCCCTGTCTGCTACGGTGTCTGCTTGAACCCCATGAGGACCGGCCCCCAGGGGCTGGCTGGGCTGGTGGAGCCAAGGGCACTGCATCCTGAAGCCGAGGGCACGCCAGGCCTGGGCTCCGTAAGCCAGGGCACACGGCCGTGGCTCAGGAGAGGCGTCGCTTCCCTCGGCCCTCCTCCTGCTCTGTGGGCCCCGACAGGGGCTCTCCCTCGCTCTTACACTGTAGAAGGTTGTGATAGAGCCCAGTGCACAGCAGGGATGCTGGGAAACCTGTCACCCACTGCAGGGCTCAAGAGGGTCATCGTGCAGGATGCCCAACCTCTCTGGCTTGGAGGACGGTAGGCACTAAGCTAGGGCAGGGACAAGGCCTGGGGCTGAGCAGATCTGGTCTCAGGAGCTCAGACCAGGGCACGCTTTCTTCTAGACTACGAAGGTTCTCAGGGCGTCCTCTTGGCCCAGGTAGGGACTTACGTGAGCAGCTCCTTCTTTATGTCCTTGGAGAGAAACTTCATCTTAAAGTTGGTCAGGGTAACTTCCCCAGGATACTTCCGCTCCTCAAAACTCTCTTCCGACACTTCCTGGTCATCTGCTTCAGAAGAAGCAAAAGAATGGGCTGCTGGCTCTGACTGCAAAAAACCAGCAGGGAGACGTTTTAACCGGCTGGCGGGGGGCCGGGCGCCCGACCCGAGGGCTGAGGGAGAGGGACCCTTCAGAACAGGTTCATAGAGACATTTCCTGGAGTCTCTTGCCTTCTGGACGAGGGAAGAAGACTTACCCCCCCCAAAAAAAAACCATACAGCACCCCTAAGGGGCTAGAGTGCTCCACACCTTGGCCAGAAGGGCTCGGCTGCTCCAGGAACGAGGAGGCCTGGGTGCCGCCCAGTCACGCCACCCAGTCACACCGCCCTCCCACAGCCTCGGGCATGTGGGTCACCTCCACCTGACTGCCGCTGGGCCACCTTCCAGACACAAGAACCTACACACGCTGCAGCTCCTCGGGGCTCAGCACACAGTGCCAGCAGACAAGGGCTTGCTGAGATGCTATGACAGTGAGAACACAACGCAAGCGATAACATGCAAACTATGACCTTGAGAACCCCTGTGCCTCCCTGACCACAGTAGGTCCTTCATAAGTCCAAGTTCTAGGTCTGGAGGGGATTAGTAGCCAGGAGAGGGCAGGACACTATGGACACAGGGTTGAGAAGGTCAACACCTTGCAAATGGTTTTGTTGGTTCGTGGTCCAAATCCCGGGCTGGCACGAGCGTGTCTCAGGCAAGGGTTCAACCTCTCAGGGCCCAGATGGTACACATTCAAACCTGAGACAATAGCAGCCCCTTACAGGATTTCTGAGGCTCCGGAGTACAGAGCCCATAGTGGAGACTGTTTGGGGCGGGCAGTGAGTCTTGTCCATGTCGGGGCTGTTGAGATTCCAGCCCCAGAGAGTGTTACTGCACCAGGCACAGGGCAAGTGCCCTCCCCACCAGGGAAGCTGGGCTTAAGCTGGCTCTTCAAGACAAATGGTTGCTTCCTCAAAGTACAGGGAGGAGGCTATCCCAGAACAGGGAAAGTGTCCCTGCGGCCCACGGACACTGTCCTGGCCACAGCCGGAGGCCGGGGTGGGAGGTGAGGCTGAGGGTGGGGGGCACAGTCTTATGCAGGATGAATTGAGGAGCCTCACACAGAGTCCAGGGCCATGGCAGAGGGGCCAGGAGGCATTACTGGGGATGACCCACCTCTACTGGAAGCTGGAAGGGAGAAATTGACTGGGAGTGAGCTGAGGCTCTCGGGTGGAGAACAGCTGTGGGGTGGAGTGTGG
>PITA01007606.1:0-62360 GCA_004023965.1 Spilogale gracilis | reverse complement strand
CCTGGCCAGCCCCTTCCACTGAGGTCCCAGTCTGAGAGGTGTCCCCCTTCTGGAGCCTAACACCAAGTTATAGGCATGTGACTGTGCCAAGTGACCTCGGCCCGGGGCCCAGTCTTCTCCTCTGCAACGCAGAGATACCTGTGAAGTATGTAGAGGGACTTGGGGGAGGGAGGACTAAACCACAGGGTGGGAGATTCCCAGAGAGGACTCCTCCGTGGGGACTGGTCTCCTTGCCCTTCTGTGGCGGGTAGTATGCTGGCACGGACAGGATGGAGGGTGGAAGGGAGCCGCCCACACTGTATGGAGGGTCTCTGAAGACTGTACCTTCCTCACAGCTGGGCTTTGCTACTCGGGACACACACACCAGTCCTACTCTCAGGAAGGTAGAGTGGTCAGAAAGGGTTGTTTCCCTGTCCCCAAAGTGCAGCTCCAACAAAGATACCCAGCTTGCTCTTTGCCCGGTGGCACTGGTCTCGGGCCTCCTCTGTCCACAGGGCCAAGTGGCTGTGGTGTCCCACCAGAATTCAGGGTGTCCCTGTATGGACTGCCACCAGAATTCAGGGTGTCCCTGTATGGACTGCCGCCAGATTTCAGGGTGTCCCTGTATGGACTGCCGCCAGAATTCAGGGTGTCCTTATATGGACAGCAGGTTGGTGGGAAGCCACGAAACCCAGGAATTTGGAGCCATTCCCAAATATTTCCCATGAGATGAGAAAGAAGCCCACCTTCTCCCCATGCTTTCCAAGAACCCACAATGGTGCTGATCACCGAGTCCATGGAAGTAAGAAGTAAGAAGACAACCTCTCTCTGGGATGGGACAAGACCATAGCATGGCCCAAGGGGTAAAAAAATCCCTCTAGGAGGGCAGGCCAGGTCCTAGCTTCCTAGAGGTGGCAAGGCCCCATGTGCACAGGGAGAGGACCCGGAAGCTCTTCCCAGAGAAGTGAGCACTTTGTCCGCCAGCCCTCAGGCCCACACCCACCTCCTCTGGTTCCTCCTCTCGTTGGCGGGTGGCCTTGGTGTAGTCCAGAGGTCGATCCCACTCGTCCTGGCGGGAAGCCTGGCTGGACTGGGGCGAGGTCATGGAGCTGCTCTGGCGCTGGGAGCCATCCGGAGACTTCACACCAGGGCTGCCACCACCGCCACCACCGCCACCATTGCCAGGGAAAGCACTTTCTCGCTTGCGGTGCTTGTTCATGCTCAAATCCAGGGTTCCATTTTCATCCACCTCAATGTCTGCAGCCTGCAGTCGCGAAGACAAAATCTGTGCTCATGATCTCATTCCATGTGTGCCTTCTGGTCCACGAAGCCAGCATCACAGAGATCCCAGAATACCGCTCCCCTCGGAAGGAAGCAGAGTCAAACCAGAATAGAAGAGCCTCTGAGAAGCAGGTCCCTTGACTTGCCAATTCCTGAAATTCATGTGGAGGAGCCTCCACTCTCTTTCAGGTCTTGCTCACATCACAAAACCTTCACAAAACCTTGAGACGAGCTGACCATGTTCACACGAGGACATGCTCTTAACCCTCAGGCTGGGGGGAACATGAGGCCACACCTATGTGCAATGACCCTCAGACTCAGGCGACACATGGGAACAGGTGTGTGTGTGTGTGTGTGTGTGTGTGTGTGTGTGTGTAACCGTCAGACTCAAGAGGACACATGGACGTGTGTGCAATGACCCTCAGACTCAGGGGACACATGGACGTGTGTGCGTGACCCTAGACTCAGGGGGACATGTGGACGTGTGTGTGTGACCTTCAGACTCAAGGGGACACATTGGAACAGGTGTGTGTGACCCTCAGACTCAAGGGGACACATTGGAACAGGTATGTGTGCATGACCCTCAGACTCAGAGGACACGTGGACGTGTGTGCGTGACCCTCAGACTCAGGGGACACGTGGACGTGTGTGCATGACCCTCAGACTCAAGGGGACACATTGGAACAGGTGTGTGTGACCCTCAGACTCAAGGGGACACATTGGAACAGGTATGTGTGCGTGACCCTCAGACTCAGGGGGACACATTGGAACAGGTGTGTGTGCGTGACCCTCAGACTCAGGGGGACATGGAGGAACATGATGTGCACAGCCATTTGGTCCTGCTTAGGCAGAGTACACAGCTCTCACAGGGAACTCATCTAACCGCTCTGGCCATAGGAGCCATGGGCAGGAGGAAAGAAGGCAAGAATGATAATTGTGCAGGGGACACTGAGTGCCCTGAGCACATTTCACGTGGGGACTTATGGTCCTGACTGGGAATCCCACCAGCCCTGGTCGGCCTTGGAGGGCTTCCTTGGAGGGGCCGCACCAACCTTGCAGGGCAAGTCCTGTGGCTTCGTGCTGAGGTTCTCAGGCATCTCCCAGCAGCGCGTGGAGAGGTTCAGGATGGCCGTGGCGGCCATGTGTGCGGCCTCGGCATCATGCGTGTAGTCGAAGCCTGCAGAAGAGGGTGAAGTGCAGGGGCTGTGCCTCGGGGGAGAGGCCTTTGGGAAAGGTTGGGCTGCAAAAAGGGAACAACACCAGGCTGATATACCACTTGAATAGGAGGTGGCCACACAGACACAATGGGGAACTTTAGGCTGGCTGGGAGGGCACAGGGCACATCCCTAAGGAAGGTGGGCTGGGGGCAGGGTCACTCATCCCGGTCACGGGTGCCCACAGCACCCCCTGCTCATCTCTCATAAGGCATTCAAGAGGCCATTTCCAGCTCATTTAAAATTTGGGCACAGAGAGCAAAAGCCTCCAAAGACACCGCAGCATCTCTGATACACCCAACAAACCCAAGCTGTCTACTGGTGAGTGCTGACGGAAGGGGTAAAGGATTCTGTGAACAGGGGTGGCTAGAATGTAATTCAAGTAGGAAAATTTTTGTCCCAATATCCCAAAAGGCTACTTCTGGTGTCCCCATAAAACTGCTTCAATAAAGTCACATTATTATTCAAATAAACATGACCAATGAGGGCATAAAATGTTTTCTAGCAATTATGTTGTAGCCCTAAACCAGCTCTCCTGTATAACACTTCTGATATCACAGTGTCACCAGTAAATTTCCACATCTACGAAGAGCTCTTTGTGAGTGTTCGGTGCTGCCTGGGCATCGTGGCCCCGAGCGGGCGGGACACGTGTCCACACCGGAGCTGGCCGCTGTGTCAGCGCTTGGCGCTTCCATTGTTAACGTGACAGAAAGGCCTCACCGCTGCCTCTGAGGCCGAACACCCACTGGGGCACACTCGCTCCGGTCTCACGGATCCTATAGTGTGGGTTGCTTTTCCATTTCATACGTATTTCCAGGGCTAATGGGCTTACAGCCCACAGAAGGGTATATTCCATGACCACAACTGATAGGAAGGGTTGTTCTCCAGAGTTTGTAGGAACACACTGTGTTAGTACAAGTACCCAGCGAACTCATGGCTACCATCATAACACAGTGTATCCAGCAAGAGGGCCCACACGCGGGAAGGCGAGGACCTTCTGTCAGGGTACCCAGGCCTGTCTGAGCACAGCGGCTGTCTGAGCCTCACACGGTGCCCCGCTTCAGGGAAGCCATTCTTACCCCTTTGCACATGCACACCACGAAGGACCTGGGTTTTGCTTCACAAATAGTGAAGAGATGCCTCAGGCTTGACGGGGAACATGGCAGCAGCAACGTGAGCAAGACATAGACGCCGGGAAAGCCGCCAGGGGAGACACTGGGATGGCCAGGTGCCCCGGGGAAAGAGCCCCTGCATGTCCCTGGTGAGGAGCCCCCCATTTCTCAGACCCTAGCCCTCCCAGCAGTAGGTCTCCCCAACTTACATTTAAAGGCTTTAGGTGAGGTTTCGCTGGTCTGAATCTTTGGGGCAAGCATGCGTTTGCCAAAAACCTGAGCGTCAAAACTTGCGTAGTCAAAGGTGACCTTGGAGAACTTCTCCAGCTCCTTGGCCAAGTTGGCCCTAGGTGTGGCAGGGGCCACGCTAGGCCGGTAGCTTCCATACGGAGGGACTTCAAGCTGCTTCACGAAGCACATAGGCCTGAGATGCAGGACAGAAGTGCAGAACCGTGAGGACAGGGCCCAGGGACCCCAAGCCTCATCCTACGTCCTGGGCAGGAACCCCTCAGGGCCCTGTGTGCACACAGACCCTGCCCCAAATCCCACCACAAAAGGGTGCCTGGGACCTTCTCTGGATGAGGAAGAGAGCTGGGAGCCAGCAACAGGAGCCTTGAAGGAATGATGACATGGGTCCCTGCAGACCAGAGGAACAGGGCAGGCCTTCAGCATTCTCCCAGAGCTTAGGAAGGCAGCATTCAAATAGCTCTACCAGTAGTGGGAGCCCTTGGCAGGCAAGGCCACAGGACTGTCCTTGGACTGTGGCCAGCCAGCCCTAGACAGAATTCTTTTGTACAGCTCCCTCCTGTGAGGAGGGAGAAGGGACATCCAGAGGGGACGTGTGTGTTCTGAGAACCAGGCTCAGAGAGGGCCCAACTCAGCTCTTCACTAGCCATGGGCTCAGCTCCCACCATTCTCTGCTTGAAGTCAGTAGAGAAGAGGCCCCAGAAGGGTTGAAAGGGCTGAGGGCAGGGATGAAAAGGCCACTGCAGGCCTTCGTTCACTGTCGCTGGAGCCCTTGGAAGAGCTCAGCATTGTGAATGCGTGAGAAGCAGCATGAAGGCATGAGCCCAGATGGCTGGGGCAGAAAGACCAGCCAGGTAGGGAATGGCTCCCCACACAGGGTGTGGACCAGGCTTCTGTGCTGGTCAGCTCAGAACGAAGGGAAGAAGGAGGTGAGGTGCAGAGGGCCCTCTGCACCCCTAACTCTCTCTGCTCCTGACTCTGAACCCAGCAATGACCACCGTCTGGAATCAAGAAGGGGTAATTGGGACAGTCTCCATGGTAGTGAGTGCTCTAAGAACTGGAGCCCAGTGACAGACCCCACAACCCTGAGGAGATCAGACCTGAGCCTGGACCTTGGAAAAGCAGTTTCCCCCAAGCACAGCCATACTCTCCTTCCCTGAGGAGGGCTGGAGGGGCCGGGCAGCAGCTGAAGAAGTTCCTGCAGAGTACTCAGGCACTGTCCAGGGGAGGAAGGGTTGAGCTTGATGTTGGCGGCATGCCTCATTGGCTTCCTTGGCAGGGCCACACCCCACAGCAGACTTAGCGTCTGGGACACCAGCAGAGGTTGGCTTGCCCCACCCCCCAGGGCATGACCCCCAGAAATGTGACTACACCACAGGAATAGAACCTGAACCCAAGCCTCCTGCATCCTGGCCTCCATCACTACCATCTGAGGCTCAGCACCAAGGGCCTGGGGAGGCAAAATGTCATGATGTTGTTCAAGCCTCACAAGGTATTTATGAAGTCCACAAGGCAACACTGTTGTCCAGTTTCACAGGCAAACAAAGGGAGGTCAGATTCCTGAGAGCATGGCCACCGTGTTGGAGGCTCTTGACCCGCGACCCTGGACTCACAGGGCTTCACCTGCCTGCTAGTTTGACATTTTACCAGTGACAGATCGAGGCAAGAAAACCTGGATTAGTAACCGAAGGAAACTGGAAAGAACAGTTACAAGACAGAAGTAAGAAGCACCTTCCAACCACCCGAACAGCCAGCAGGTGGGAAGGAGCCAACTAGACCTGCAGGGCTGAAGACCCCGTGGATGGGAGGGCAGGAGGCTGAGGCCCGAGCCCTGGCACCACCAGAGACCCCTCACAGGGGACCCACAGAGCAAGCCAAGCCAAGGAGGGTGGCTAGGTTCTTTGGTTGGACCTTGGCAGGCACACGCCATGGAAGGGACAGGGGACTGGGTGGGCCCTGGAAGGAGGTGGGCCGCTCTCCAGACCAGGGTGCATGCTGTTTGCCCGTGTTCACGCCTGCCCAGCAACCGCCACTGCCTCCCACGTTCTCCTTTGAGAGGTAGACATCGGACTGGGGTCCGGAGAACCAGGAAAGGGAAAGAGCTCTGGGAGTCCTAGTCCTTCTGAGAGACCAGTAGCAGAGTGGCCACTGAGTGGGGAGGGTAGGGGGGGAGTCAGCCCACTAGTCCAGAGCAAGCTCTGAGGCCGAGCTGGCTGGGGCCCAGTGCCAGCACTCCCCCCAATAATGGTGGCACCTGCCTTCACAGTGTCTCGGGGGTGGCAGGAATGCTGAGCAGAGGCATGCTGATGGCCTTCCAGGAATCCTCTGATTGCTGACAACTGTCTACACACACGCGTGACTCCAGCTGCCTCAGAACCTCTGGGGCCACGAGCAAGCAACACTCTGAAGGACACCAAATGCCCCTGCTTCTCACCCTGGGTTCAGGATGCTTCCCTGGGGTGAGGGAGGTTCAGGCAGGACGGCCAGGAAGACGCGGCTCCTGGGGCATCGGGACAGCAGTGACACCCAGCTGGTGTAGTCTGCTCTCTTGAGACAGGACCAGCATCTCCACAAACAACCCGTGAGCATTCAACAGCACTGAGCAAGGCAGGGCAACCTCGTGAGAGTGTGTGCCACAGCCGAAACGCGGGGCACTGCCGCGGATGTCAGACTCCATGCTGCGTCTAGCCTCCAGCTAGGCTCCCGGGAGGCCCCCAGTGCAACTCGGGCCATCAGCACACGCACACTCGCACCCACGGGTGCGTGCCATCCCAGACACCCTGGGAAGACCCCTGCTGGACTTTGGAGGGAAGGCACCTTCTGCTCTGGGATTCATCTCCCTCACCTGAGGATCCGATCCGAGCTGGAGCTGCTCTTGGAAGGCTCTCCCGTTTGTGGCTGTTGCTTCTCATGCGATTTGGCTAATTTTTCGGCAGCAGCGATGGGACACCCAGACAAACTAGAGAAGAGGCAAACAGGACAGCTAAGCCCCGCACTCCCGGCCCTGCCGGTCCTGGCCGGGGCCCTGGGAAGGTCCCCGTCTCTTGCCCCTGTCACGCTCTGCCCTCGAGCCCTCAGAGTAGCAGCCGCACAGTTGGCTTCCATCTGGGGAGACCCTCAGCAATGACATACCGAGACAGAGCCTACCCCAAAGCCAGCTCCTTCGGGCAGGTCCGGGCAGTGGGCCTCCCTCCCCTTCCTGCCCTCCCCTCACTGCCAACAAGAGAGTGGCCCCCGGGACCTGTCTCTGGCTCACGCTCCATCAGCCAACTCGGGCAAGCCCAGGGCCCCCCCCCCCCCCGGCCATAAAACCTGGTGCTGACCCTGAAGGCCCAGGCCCCTCCCCGGAAAGCACAGCATCTAAGACATCACGGGAGCAACGTCTCTCTGCGTCAGGCTGACTGGCCGCTGATGAAGTAACGGTCACAGGCCCACTCAGGAGGGCAGCCTCTTCTCAATAAAGTGGCTTAGACTTTCTAGTAGCCTTCACAAGGACACAGCCCATCACAGCCACACCACCCAAGAGGCTCTGGGCAAGGCTGGGGAGTATGGTCACCTCTCGCTGGGCAAGATGGCAGACAGCCTAGACCTCGAGTGCACCCCAAGAGTCTCGCATCTACCTGGGCCGTGGCACCCACCGTCCAGCCTAGACCTCGGTCCTGGCCAGCGGAGGCCGGCCGTGAGCAAGAGCCAGTGTGCTGAGGTTTCCCAGACATCGACCGACCGGACTCAGCCTCACCTGGCTTTGCCCGAGGGCAGGAGGCCTCTCTTAGGGGCACACACCCGTCCGTCCAGCTGCCCTCTGGTCTGTCAGGTCCCCCCCCACCCCCCGCAGGGACCACACCTCAGGGCACCATTCTGACCCGCCACCAAGAGGCCTGCCCTGACTTTGTACCCACCCCAAGCCGGGGCACACACACGAGGCCCAGCTCACCCCACCTCGGCCCCCAGCACGCCTGACTCAACTTAAGTACCTTCTGTGAGTGTTGCGGTTGCTGTTCACGTGGCCTTGGCCTGTACAGCCAGGAGTGGGGCACTTGAGCACGTTCTCATGCATAGCCAAGACTGGGGGAGAACCAGACGGAGGGACACGGTGAGCACAGCCGAGGAAGACGGAGGGGCCCCACGTGAAGCTGCAACGTTGTGGGAGGATGGCAGCCGAGGGCAGCAGCTCAGAGGGCCCACCAGCCTCAGCCCAGTCCAGCCATGCTCCCTCCCATTGTGCCCCACTCCCCAGCCTCCCTGGGGCAGAAGCCAACTCGGCCCCAAACCCTCTGGTCTTTCTGTGATTTGCCTTTGAAACTCATGTTCACAGTTATTGCCTCTAGCCTAGAAGTGAGGACAGGCTGTCTCCTTGTGCCCATTGGAGGACAGGTAGCCGGCTCTCCCCTCGCAAGGTTCCTGGGGGCCTTGGCAGGGGGCTGCTGTCTCAGGGTGGGTAACTGGGCACACTGAGGGTCCCCAGTCTTGTAGGGCTCGAGGTCAGGCACCTGGACCATGCTGATCCAAAGGGACAGGGTGACCCCTCCTCCAGGGGAACATCATCCCAGCAGCAGAGATGGCCTGAGTCGGGCACAGCTACTCACTCTCCGGGGGGATCCTGTCCTTGTGGGGACAGCCAGACAGGCTTCGGTGGTGAGGGTACAGCCCTGTAACGTGACCGGTGCCATCACAGCCTGGTGTCGGACACTTGATCTCACGTTTCTCAGCCCTTGAGGGATCTAAACACATAAGACATACCAGTTAGAGTAGGTGGGGTAGCGAGCGGGGAGGCAGATGGGACAGCTTCTGCATTCCCGCCGTCCAGCGCCGAGTGGCCAGACTGCTCAAGAGCCCAGGAGGGACCGGGGCTGGTAATTCTGGAGACACAGGTCCACATCTGCCATCCTCAGGGAAAACTCTCCCACGTAACAGGATGGGCAGCATTCTCAAGAGGAGGACCCAGGTGGCACTGGCACCCTCTCCCCCCCTGCTGACATCGTGGGAGCCACTTCAGTGTGGGAGCCATGGCTCCAAGAGCCCCCATGCCTAGAGTTCCAGGCTCTGCACAGAGAGGTGAAATTGGGACAAGTTCCTTGCTGGGACCTGTCCTTCGGATTTGGCAAAACGAGGAGGACAGAAGTTAACCAAAAGCTTCGTGACTAATAAAGGCATGGGCAGAAACTCCAACTCAGATCTCAGTTGCTGACCTCACCTAGGCTCTGTGGGCCAGGCGATGTCCCTTCTGGTTGTAGGGTCAGAAAGGAACATCTGTTAGGATATGGATGATCCTTAGAACACAGCTGGTGTTCCAGAGAAATTCCTGGGTGGAGCCATCTGCTCTGGGAGAAGGCAGAAGTCACATAGCCACACTCGGAACACCTGCCCAGGGCAAGGCAGAAACCCGAGGGGGCTCTGAAGTGCAGAACCCTTAGCTCCGCATCTCCACATCCAAGTAGAGGAAGTTGGACGTCCACCAACCTTTCCCCAACACCTGCTTCCGGAGCCACACGGTCTCTATCCCGGGCTCACGCTGCATCCGGCCCTCAGCGTGACCTGTCTCTCCCACTGCCTGGTGCTTCCAGCTCAGCCACCTGCCTCACCCTGAGGGTCTGTACCCTAGGTCCACTCCCTCAACTCTAACCCTGAAGGCAGGTCCCTCAGTGTCCATTCCCACAGGTCTGAGCCACCCAAACACCTGGACTTGTCATTCTGCCTGTGTCCCCCAACCACGCACTCAATAGGGTCTCACCGATGTCTGCCCTGATCTGTGAGCCCCAAGCCCACCACCTGCAGACTGACGCCCCAGCTCCTGTCCCTAGCTTTGTGTCACCTTCATAGGGGTCTCCTGGCATCTGTGTCCCCTCAGGACCTTGCTGGTCTGAATCTGAGCTCTCAAACAGCTGTCCCCACATCTGCACCACCCTGAGAGGTGATAGCTCTCCTCCAGGTTCAAACAATGTCCTCAGCTGTGTCCCCTCAGCTGTGTCCCTCAGCATCTGTCCCAAGCCTATCTCATTTGAGGATCCCCAAGAAATCTGTGCCTTGTGTCCCCCCTCCGCCCTACCAACTGAGGCACCCCAGAGCTCACCCAATTGTCTCCACAACCCAGCTGTGTCCTCCCAGGGTCTGCCTGTGTCTCTCCATGACCAACGCTGGCTCCCCAGGCCGTGGCTAAGCTGCTAGAGCCAGCTCACTGTCCCCCCCACCCTCTGCTTCCTCCCTGGGGCTCTGCTCCTCTCTCTGGATCACCCCCTGTGAGCAGTGAGAGCCCATTTCCTGTACCAGCAGCCAGTCTGCCATTGTGTATAAGTGTGTCCTCTGTCTGCACCTCTCAGCCCTGCCTCCAGCCTATGAGGGCCTCCGGCCCACCTGTCCTTCAGCCTGCCTCTCCATGCCCAGTGGGGACAGGAGGGGGCCACTACCCAGCCCTGGAGGGAGGGAGGGAGGAAGGGAAGGAGGGAGGAAGGGAAGGAGGGAGGAAAGAACAAGGGAGGGAGGGAGGGAGGGAGGGAGGGAGGGAGGGAGGGCCTGGCCACCTGCCCTACCTTTGCTGCAATAGTTCTTCCGGGCAGCATCCAGGGGCCTCACCGCCTTCCCAGGCTCCCCAGGGCCCAGCTCAGTGGGTGGGCAGCCTGGCTCACAGACAGCTTGCACCTGCTCAGCTTTCAGGGCAATGGCCTGCTCCAGGAGGCCCAGGTTCCCACGTGTCATCACATCATACATCTCTGACTCGTCCGTGACCGCAGACTTCTGGGAGCTCGTTTCTTCGTCCTTGCCATCGTCAGAGCGCACCTCCACGAGGACAGAGTACTCGGGCTTGGGACTGGCACAGGCTGGGTGCCGGACTTCAGGGGCCTTCTGGGTGGCGGCAAGGGGGGCATCCTCCTGGCAGATGACCTCAGGAGCAGTTACCTCCTCCTCTTCCTCCTCCTCCTCTTCCTCCTCCTCCTCCTCCTCCTCCTCTTCCTCCACCTCCTCGTCCTCCTCCTCCTCTTCCTCTTCATCCTCCTCTTCATCCTCCTCCTCTTCCTCCTCCTCCTCCTCCTCCTCTTCCTCCTCCTCGTTACCCAGAGTGACTTTCATCTTGTTGGACTCCTCACTGGCCACACCCTCCGCGGACTGGGGACTGAGCTCCTGGGGACGCTCCCTGGTGACTCCCACGACCTCCTCTGCGTCCTCTGGCCGGAGAAACACGTCCTTCTCCCCCTCATCACTGGTGGCCCCTTCCTCAGCCTCCTCCTGAACCAGGTGCACGACACCAGGGCCCGGCTTGGCCACCTGGTCTGGGTCCTCCCCAGCTAGGGTCTCTACAGCGATCTGGCCCAGGTTGAGGAGAGAAGTAGCGATGATCTCCTGGTAGGAGCGGTAGCTGCCCTGGGCGGGGCCCGCGGAGCTGCCGATGGCCTTGGATCCGAAGTGGGACTTGACGGGGCTCCTTCCTGCACAGAATCAGAAACATGTGGGAGGGGCCCGAGGAGCACCCTGCCCCAACCACTTGGGGAGCATGGCACCCCCAGAGAGGGGAAGGTGGCCGCGTGTGCTGGCCCCTCTGCTGGACTGTGGAGACGTGGAGAACTTATTTTAGGAGGAGAAGGAGTCACTACTGCTTTTGAAGCTGAGAGACACTCTGAAACTTTTTATTAATGATCTTCCCTTTATGGCTACTTTCTCAAATCAGGTAAACCTGCATTTCATAAAATGGAACTTAAAAGAATACAACAGATTTTTAAAAATTGCTTCATGAACACAAAGCAGAAAATGAATTTATGTTTTTAAAAGACACACATGAACACCTCTAAGTGCCATGACCTTGCTGTAGTGGGAGCCCCCACATGCGGGCCTGTGGGACGGTCGGCAAGGATGCCGGATGCCTGGGAGCCCGTGGGACGGTCGGCAAGGCCACCCACCCATTCCAGGAGGGGGCTAGCCCAGGCTGCTGCCCAGACCCCAAACTCCCTCCTCTGTAAGAAAGCAGACAAGCTAGTGCTTTCTCCCTAGACCCCGTGGGGCCACACACCCCTGCAGACATAACCAGAGAGGCCCCCCAAGGAGGGTCAGGTGTGAGGGTCCTCCCTAAGCACTGGTCCAAAGCAAAATAAAAACCCACCGCAGACCCTGCAAGGTCGGAAGGCACAAGCACCTTGGGGGTTCTGGGGGACTGAGACCTCAGGACTCTGAACTCTGCTGGCTTGGGGGGCACATGGACACTTGCCTCCAGAATCCAGGGCCACTTTCACACCAGCATTTGCCAAAGTCTGAGATCTGCCCCCAGGGAAGAAAGTACAGCACGGAACCCCTTTGTTTCCCCCATCCTACCCCAGCCTTTCCTGGACTCCCCCTCACAGTCTCACCTGATGCCAAGCCGACCCCTGCCCCCACCCCCACTGCTCTTCCCTGGGGCCAAGCGGGGGGGGGTCCATCGGAGACCCCCTTGCCCCCATGCACTGACACATAGCCCATGTCCCTCTGTCTGTCTTCTCTCTCTCTCTCTCTCACACACACACACACACACACACACAGTGTTCACAGAGATGTGCTCACAGGCCCCTCAAACGCCCTGTACCAGCCCCTCTCCAGGAAGCCCCAACAAATGTCAGGACAAGACCTCGCTTGTTCTCAGGAAGGACTTCCTCGGCGGCCCTTTCACTGACTCACAGTGGGGCCCCCTCCCCACTCACAGGCTGCGATTCTCCAGGGCCACACTAAGCGCCCTTTATTTCGGGGGAGAAAGAGCCACAAAGCACCTTCAGCTGGCTCAGGACGATGAATCTCGTCCTGTCCTGACATTTCAGCCTCGTCCTCCTCCAGAGTTCCTTCCGATTCATCTGAAACAGAGGCGTCCTTCACCTCGGCGTCCTCGCTGCCGTCGGTGTCCACGCCGTAGCCCTCGTCCAGAGCCAGCTTCAGGGGGTGCGACTTCCGCGTGGACGCCAGGTGCTCGGCCTGGGCCCCCTCCAGCTTCCTCTTCTTGGCCAGTGGGCAGCTCTGCAAACTGGGAGGAAGGGAACCAGGGCCGCCTTGTCAACACTCCCTGGGGTCCTCCCACCCGCTGTCCACCCTCAGCAGCCGCATCCCCTGTTGTGAAAGCTCATCGTTAGGTCTCATCCCTGTCCCTCCACTAAAAGCCCCACATTCACAACAGGCATGTTTCACATGCATTGTCCACACTAACAACTCATGATGTGCTTTTCAATTGCATTTCATTCTCCTCTCATAAGACCTAACTTCAATGGCCCCGTCCACAGCACACCCTCTGCGGGGCCGAGGAGGGCACTGGCCCTCTGTCAGACCCAGCCCACTTCTTCCCACCGGGCAGGTCATCACGGTGCCCTGGGCCCTTCCTCTCCGCCTCCAGACGCTGTACACACACACACCCCAGTCACCCACCCCAGCTACAACCCCAGGATGGCAACAGTGAGGACCAGGCAGCAGCTCCCTGAGGTCACCCTGAGGAGTGGTGGGTCTGCTCTGAGCTCTCCCCCATGCACTCAACCTGCCTGGCCACACCCAACAGAGAGGCCCTGGCCCTGTTGGCCTCAGCAGCCGCAGGCAGAGATGAAAGGTTCTAGATCTACAAAAGGGCCCAGGCAGGGAGAGGGGCTCCAACAGCCCATAGCCCAACCTCTCCCTCGGGTGCCTCCTTACCTGCGGTGCCTCGAGTACTTGCCCCTGACGTGCCCTGAGCCGGTGCATCCAGGGGTGGGGCAGCTGCGGGGAGACAAGCAGGGCGGTCACACGGGGCAAGGGCCCTGGGGAGCAGGAGATTATCTCCAAACAGTGCATCTTAGAATGGCTGCTTGCAGTTTGCTAAAAATTAATGACAGAACTCACCCCATTTAAGTAAACGAATGACTCATTACAATTTTATGAGTGCGTTTAATTAAAGATCTGTATGTATGAGATCAAGACTTCCAACATCGGTGTCTCCTAGAGGGCTTCTTATTTCTGTGGGTAAGTCTTTCCCACTGCCAGTGAACCGCCCCTGGGCTTCCAAGCAGCTGGGAAACAGGACACTCTGTGAAGTCCTCAGAACCAGCACCTGAGGCCGGCCCAAGGGCAAAGTGGGCCACCACTGCTTTGGGGCCCACGTCCCCTGCCAGGCATACTCTCTGCCTGGCAGACTGAACAGGGGCCTGTAGACCAGAACAGCTCGATGCGGACATGCGGGCCTGCCCCAAGCTGCAGGCCCACAGTTACAACCCTTCTCCAGAACCTGCAGCCGTGCAGGGAGTTGAGGCCAACACGGCTGATGACCAGGGCTACCCATAGATGTGAGGTGGGGAACTGCTGGGCCTCACGCACCCTGGGGGGCAGCAAGTGCACGGGGAGGAAGGCGAGGCCCCCAGGACTTCCTCACCCTCCCCTGTCATCTGTCTCTCTACTGAACCAAACCACGAAAAGCTCTGGAATCTTCTGATCATGGGCACGGGGCCTACCACCCAACCCACTTCCCCTAGAGTCAGCTCCATGCAAGGCCAGGATCCCGTGGGCTGCTGGACACATCCACAGACCGCAGACGGCAAGAAGCAGACATTGCCTCCTGTTCCTGAGAGGCAAGCCAATGCCCCGAGAAAAGGAAGAACCATGGGAGGTCACCCAGGGGAGACTGTGCCCAAGCTCCTCCTGGGAGGGACTGTCCCAAGGTGCCCAAGATGGGAAGACCCTGTTTTTAACAGGCTTGGCATCACGGGGTCTGAGCTCCCCACCTCAGATCAGCTTCTCCCAGCTCCTGCCAGGGAAGAAGAGGGTGGGCCCCAGAAGAGGCACAGCCCTCAGTCTCTGTCTAGACACTGCCTGATAGGTTCTAATTTGATTGATCACCGGCCTGACTACAATGCACTATGGGGCTCATCTGGACACGCAGGTCACACTCGTGGGCGGGTCACGGAGAAACAGGACAGTCAATGGAAGCAGAGCCCCACCCACCCCGAGCTCAACGACAATGTTTGGGGGGAGCAGCCATCTCTCTGCAGCCCTCCAGGCTGGGGCCACCATGGCTGATTCTCAGTTTAAAAAGAAGAAAGGAAAGGAGGAAGGGAAGAGAGAAAAAAAGGGAGGGAGGAAGGAGGAGAGGGAGGGAAGACATGCCACATTTCATTGTGGGTTTCCTTTCCAGACAGACAGGACTTACTGCTGCCCCCGGCCTGTCTATTCTAAAATCTATGCCCCACGCTTGCTTTCTCCCTCTCAAGAGCTAGCTTTGAGACTTTTCACAAAAGGTCCTTGTTACTGAGGATTTGGAGCTGAGGTCCCAATTAGCCGATTAATCACTGAGTTAATCAGGCAATTATGTGACAGCTGCTGTGGAGTCCTGAAGGCCATGGGCCCTGCCCCCAAACACGTCACCAGCCCTGAGCCACACCTCCAGCCACCAGCTCACCGGAGCCCTGGCCTCTAGCCCAGGGGGCAGCAGGACAGGCTGAGAGCCCAAGTGTCTGGGGCAGGTGAGCCGTGGGAGGAGAAGCCAGAGCCCCTGAATAGGAGTCTATTCCCCACACAGCAACAATGGGAGACCCAGCCAAAGCCCGGAGGCTGCCTGCCTGCAGCCTGGCCCAAGGGTTCATGTCACTTCCCTACATGTTCCCCCAGGGTGCTCGGGGCCAGAGTGAAGTAGCAGCACCAGTTCCTGCCCTCGGGAGCTTCTTCCCAGCCTGGGGGATGAGGCCCATGCAGGCAAAGCTTCTCCCTGAGCTCCTCGGTGTGGCAGAGACACGGAGATAGGCAGGGAGGCTTGCAGACAGCTTGCTCACAGTCTGCGTGGAGCAGGGTCCTGGTAACAGCTTTGAGGTACCCAACCATAAAGTACAGGTGTCAAGGGAAGTCAAGACCAAGGCCAGGAAGAACCAAATCCCAGCTGGAGCCCTGCACTCAACTCCCAGCCCTCAAAGGGACTGACTTCCCTCCAGCCCCCTGGAGGCAGGTGGGGCACCCCCTCATTCCCATCTGTCCCCTAGGCAAGAGCTGGCCACTGGCTCAGAGGAGGCCCTCCAGTGAGGTCACATGGCTGGGAGGGAACCTAGATGCAGGTGTGACTCTCCTCGAACGTGGAGACAGCCCTGCAGGTGCTCTGGAAGGGACTCGGTGGGCATCTGCAGAGGAGGCCTGTGCCCCACCTTCCCATGTGCCAAGGCCTCCAACAGCCCCTCCCAGGCTGTGCGGCAGCAGGTGAGCCCAGACTAAGACACAGAGGGTCTAGCGGTTCTTCATTGATGCAAAGGAAAAAACCACCCGGTCCGTTTGCTTTCTCTTGGGAGCTCAGTGTTAAATCCAGGACACAGAGAAGCCACGAGGACCCCAGGGGCAGGAGAAGGCAGGCAGAGCCCTGGTGGCTCCTGGTCAGCCTCCAGCTCAGCTCAGCCCCTAACAACAGCTGTGCCACTGCCCCGAGAGCAAGCAGCCTCCCAGAAGCCTGCTCAAGCCGGGGGAAAGACAAACTGGGACAGGGGAGGTTGGCCAAATCCCAGGACAGGTAGACATCATCCCTCACCTGTGGAGTGAGTCCCACAGTAGAGCCCCTAACTCAGCTCTCCCTTCCAGTGACTTGTGTACAAGTTTATCTAACACGGTAACATCCTGTTCCAGGTCACGATCTCCCTGCACTGGGGCCGCAGTATAAGCCTCACCAGGACGGGGCAGAGCCACTGGGGAGCTGGGGAGACGTCCCGGCTTGCAGCGTCTGCCCATTCTCACAGCGTAACAGTGCCCGTGTGGCTGCCTACACAGCTACGGAGGGACAGCCACGAGCACACCTCAGATCACAGTCGCAGGCATAGCTCATGGCCAGCACTGGGAACATAGGAGCGAACAGCACCTTCAAGGCAGGACGCATGCAATGCTTTGGCACAGACAACTCCACTCAGCTCCAAGCAGTCGTTCCCCAAAACTTGAGGCATTGTTGAAGACTGTGTTGCTAAAACATTAGACATCAATGCATTCGTCCCTAGTTTTTCCATTAAAACCTGTAACTGTCTCACTGCTACTGAAGAAGTAGGTTGAGCCCACACGATGAATGAAGGCACTCACATGACCCTCCCACGGCTGGAACCTCTCTGAGAGTTTTTCAGAACAAGTCTATCTTCAAGGTCATTTTTGCTTCTGCTGTTTCAAAATCAGGAGAGAAAGCTCTTTGGATCTGCCTTCCCGAGTCCCCACATAACTTTATCTGTTGCCAAAATTAGTTGCTGTTACGGAAACCCAGAGCTTCCTCAAGTCCTGTGCTCAGCCTCCTTCCCTTCACAGTCCTGAAGAGGTCCCCTGCTAAGCATCACATGGGGGGGGGTGACGCTTCCTCCTGGAAGCCTTCTCTCCCCCATCCCCCGGGCCGCTCCTCCAGGGAACGTTCTGAGGACCCCTCCCCACCCCAGCCTGGCTTGGCGGCCTTCCCACCTTCACCTGCTCTCCCTGTGACCTGGGCTGGGTCTTGAAGTGGTACATGTATGATCCAGCCCTTCGGGTCAAACTTCAGCCCTCCGAGCCTCAGTTTCCCCACTTCACACATAGGGTAAAAATAGCAGGACACCTCCTGAGAGTGAGCCTGACCTGGGCAGCCTTCGCAGAGTCTGTCAGGAGCCGGGGTGTCCCATCTTCCTCCAGGCCCCTCCCCTCAGTCCCCAGCTTACAGTCTCAGAGGTTAGAGGGATGCAGGACACTCTGGGGTCCTCTCATCGTCCTGAATGACAAAAGCTAGCCATCAACTGCTCTGTGAAGAATGAGATGGCCCTGGCCCCAGATTTGTTCAGTTTGGTGAGAATCTCCCCCCTAAGCACTGGACACACACCGTGATGCAGCAAAGGCTGTTCCAGGCTGGGGGTGAGGGGGACGGGCAGGAACAGCCCTGAAATGATCTGTGTATCCCCTGCTGGGAGCCCAGAAGCTCACAGAAACCTCACTGAGGTGTGGTTGTCGCCCTTGACCCCTCCACGTGGCAGAGGGCCCCACTGACGCCGTCACGCTGCTGGGGGCTGGGGCTCTGTGCTGTGCGGAAGGTAGGGGGCTTGGAGCCCTTCCGTCCCCCCAGGACAAGCCTCTAGCAGGGTAGCTCTGCAGCAGTCTAAGCCAGACTCCATCTCCTGGAGAATTTGTGACCATTAAAGGGGGCCCCTGATGCCCCCCAACATGCTGGGACCCTCCACGAGCCCCACTTCCCTCTCCCCTTTCCTGTTAGAGCCGGAACACACTGGCACTCCCCCTCCTCAGGAAACAGGGGTGTCTAAGGGTTGCTTTCCTTGTCGGTTACTGAACATCTTCAGCCCTGTCTAAGTAAAACAGCACCAAGGACCCAGACCCACCGAGGTTGAAGACCCAAGGTCGTGTGGGTGGTTCTGGGACAGCCCTGACACATGGGACTGGGTGGGCTTCCTCTCTGGCCATCCCCCGCACTCCAACCCTAGGGGCCAATCCCAGGACAGAAGCCAGCAGGTGAGGGCAAGTCGACCCAGCCCCTCCTGCTTGGACCCGGCAAATCCCTGCAGCAGGCTGTCCTCCCTTCCTCCTCAGGATGCCCCTCCTGGTGAGACCTGACCTAAAATCTGGAAATTCACAGAACTCAGCCATCACAAGATCACCAGCACCAACCACTGTCTGCACCTGGAGTCCATGGATGACTGGGGACCTCTGCAACCTCCTCTCTCATCTCTGGCCAAATGGGGCCTTAGGCCAGCAGAAGCAGAAGCCTTCGTGAGAGTCCCCTAATAAGCACCTTGTTGCTAGGTGGGGGCCATGGGCACAGGCAGGTGGTGACCAGGGGTCAGCACATCTGTGCCCCTGTCTCAAGGCTGCCTGCATGGTGGGGCCGGGACAGAGGTGGGAGGGGGCAGAGGCAAGGTGAAGACAGAGGGACTCATGGCAAGAAGGAAAGGGGTTCCACAGCACAGTTGGGCCATCCAAGGTGCCCTGGATGGGACATTTGGAGTGTTCGGGGTCACAGGCATGCGTAAGGCTGGGTGCTAGCAGAAAGCCTTTCTTACCTGAGGTCGGCACCTGTGGGTTCTGGGGGCACTGGGTGAGAGAAAGAGAGAAATGGGGAAACACATGTGGGAGTCTGAACTGAAAAGGCACAAATGGAAAAAAAGCAGAGGCAATCCCATTGAGAACTGAACCCCATCCTCTCCTGACCTCCTGGAACGTCCTGCAGGGGCCAGCGGGCCAGCTCTCCCCCCCAATACTTGCCCCGGATCTCCCTGCAAGGGGCTGCTGGTTTTGCAGAGGGGTCAGGTGCCCCTCACTCAATCTCTGGGCCTTTAGGGCCAGGATAGTGTCTCTTTCTCTAATTGTTGCTGGAAGTCAGCTTCTGACAGGAAACTTGACCCAGCAGATGAAGCTAGACAGGGAGAACCAAGTGGCTGGTGCTCAGTGATGGGGCCACTGGCGCCTGGGGGTCCAGTTGAGCAGCTCACCTGGGAAGCCCAGTGCCCATACTACTCCCAGCACCACATGTGCAGCCCTAGCCTAGTGTGTGCTCATAAAGTCAGTGAGGTGAGTGGCCAAAGGGTCCCCCTCACCCTCTGCCAGCTCAATCTGACAAGCCCCCTGACTGACCTCCTGGGGGGACCAGCGGCCTGGCAGCATTCCAGCTCTACACAGAAAGGTCTCCTGATCAAGTTTGGCCTTCCCCAGTCTGGGGGGTCATCTGCCTCCTCACCTGCAGCCCAGGCAGGTCTAGACCCCACCAGGGGCCTTGTGGGCACCAGACACCATGGACCCCAAGTGCCCAGCATCGGGGGAGGAGTCTCCCAGGGCCTGGTCATCACCGTGGCCTTTTGCTTTCCTGAGCAATGAGGGCGTTTGCTGCTTTGGGATCTGGGACTCCCAGCCAGACCCGGCTGGGAGGGGGCGGCACTCACCTCGGAGGGCCTTGGAGCGTGTGCGAGCCCGCTTATCCTCATTTTCTAAGCTCATCTGCAAGCAAAAACAAGGGCAATGTTAACAAAGGTGAAGTCCAGAACCGCCCCAGCTGTGACATAGAAAGACAAGGGGCGCACTTGTCAGAGGGGAAGACCTGAGACCTGGGGCAACAGGCGTGGGGCAAGTGCTTCAGTGGGGAGACCCCAGCTCACGGGCCTGCTCACAGCCCTCCCACTGCCCTCCCACCCCCCACCACCACCTTCTCACTCCCACAGGATCCTCAAGCAGGAGCCCTTGCCCCACCTGCTGGATCCTTGGGGATGGTAGGGGTTCTGACCAGGCTGAGGAGCACCACCCGCTGCTCACTTGGGCTCCATGACAGGTCCCCCACGGGGCTCCAGAGCCCAGCTTCCCATGGGAGGAAGGGCCCCATCACACTAGGGTCATCCTCTTAGAAACAGACGGATGGGACCGGAACGGGTCTCCACAAAGTGTCTGGAAAATGAACGACTTCAATTTCTACCGAGTGCCATCCTGGAGGGAGCCCAGGGACAGGTGGCCTGAGCTCAGGGACCAGATGGCCCCAAATGGGAGATGGGATGTGCTCGCAGAGGATGTGTTCCCAGAGGCAGGACACTAGCACCAGTGGGAACAGAGGGCACATCAGGCACAGTGATGTGGTAGCAGCCACGTTACAAATGTAAAAGGATACATGACACAGATTTTCATACCAACCCTTACCTAACCCAATCTACCCAAAACATTATCTTTTCAGCATTAATCCACAGAAAAAAATTGAGTTGGAGACTGTTTTATGCTAAATCACAGAGATCCTGCACATCTCCTGGACTCAAAGCACATCACTCACAGTTTGGCTGACCATGTGCCACGGCCCGTGGCCCCAGTCTTGGACAGCATGGCTCTAAATGTGGGAAGTGGAAGCTAGCTTCAGGCAAGAATAAAGGCCAAGCTTTGGTAAACAGTGTGGAGATTCCTTAAAAAATTAAAAGTAAGGCACTTGAGTGGCTTAGAGGGTTAAGCCTCTGCCTTCGGCTCAGGTCATGATCTCGGGGTCCTGGGATCTAGGCCCACGTCGAGCTCTCTGCTCAGCAGGGAGCCTGCTTCCTCCTCTCTCTCTGCCTGCCTCTCTGCCTACTTGTGATCTCTTTCTCTGTCAAATGAATAAATAAAATCTTTTTTAAAAAGTTAAAAATAGAGCTACCCTATGATCCTGCAATTGCACTCCTGGGTATTTACCCCAAAGATACAGATGTAGTGAGAAGAAGGGCCATATGTACCCCAATGTTCATTGCAGCAATGGCCACAATTGCCAAACTGTGGAAAAAGCCAAGGTGCCCTTCAACAGATGAATGGATAAAGAAGATGTGGTATATATATACAACAGAATACTACACCTCCATCAGAAAGGGTGAATATCCAACTTTTGTAGCAACATGGACTGGACTGGAAGAGATTATGCTGAGTGAAATAAGCCAAGGAGAGAAAGTCAAGTATCACATGGTTTCACTTACTTGCGGAGCATAAGGAGTAATATAGAGGACGGTAGGAGAAAGAAAGGAAACGGGAAGTGGGGTAAATCAGGGAAGGAGATGAAACATAAGAGACTCTGGACTCAGAAACAAACTGAGGGTCTTGGAGGGGTGGGGGTAGGGGGGTGAGTGAGCCCGGCAGTGGGTACTAAGGGCACGTATTACATGGAGCACTAGGTGTGGGGCATAAACAATGAATCTTGGAACACTGAAAAAATAAAGTAAAAAAAAAAAAAAAACCAGAATCCAGGCCAAGAGGCCATCTGGACCAGACCCACGGGCTACACTCCTAGGGATGTCCCCCCTCCCATGAGTGGGTGAGTGGGGCCTCCTGAGGGGGATAGAGCACCCGACACAGTCCAGACTCCACACGTCCCCTGAGTCCATCAGTGCACCCCCACATTCCCTGGCCCTGACCAACTCCCATAGGGAACGCAGTCCACATAGCCTTGTGAAGGGGTGGAGGAAGAGCCCTCAGGAGGGTGAAGCCTGGGGACAGGCGTGACAGAGAAGCCTGAGGAGGGGATGTCCCCTGGGGCTATAGGTCATCACAAAGAATCTTGGATCAATGTCACCCATGACCAATCTGGGCAGATAGGTACTGAAGAGATAAGAGGTAGGTGGGATCCCCGAAGTGCTCCTAGTCTCTGAGGCTAGGTGGGGAGGGGCCTCTGGCAGGATGTGTCCTGTGCAGTCCGTGAGCCCCTCAGGGCTCACCACCTGTCCCTGTGGTCAGGAAGGGGACGGAGCAATGCCACCAGTCCCAGGCCACAACCAGGGCTTATCAAAGGCAAGGCCAGGGCGCCTGGGAGGCTCAGTTGATTAAGTAAGCATCTACCTTCAGCTCAGGTCCTGATCACAGGGTCCCGGGATGGAGCCCCACATTGGGCTCCCTGCTCGGAGGGAAGCCTGCTTCTCCCTTCCCCACTCCCCCTGCTCGTGTTCACTCTCTCGCTGTGCCTATCAAATAAAATCTTTAAAGAAACAAAAAAAGGCAAGGCCAGACAGCAGGAGAAAGGGAGGAAGGGTGACAGACGTGGGCTTCAGAGCCTGGAGAGCCAGGAGAAACAAGCCTGAGCTCTGAGGTACAGAGGCCCCTCAAAGGAGGGAGGGAATCCCCCCAATTAGGACCTGAGATGAAATCTGCAAAGTGAACCTCCCCCACAGGCAGCACTCATACGTGATTTGTTAAGGACAAAAAAATCAAACCCTGGGGTAACTCACGCAACCTGCCACCCTGGGTGTCAGACCGAGCGTCAGAAGCCCCGGGTCTACGACAGCTCTCCGGCAGCACGGAAGACGATTACTATAATCTCTATTTTTAAAGCAGAGGTTCCCCGTGGACCAATGACTCATATTTAAAGTGAAGAGAGGAGCAGGTGTCAAAGGGACTTCATTACGTTTATGAGCCTTCAAATGTCATCTGCGCTGAGCCCAAGCGCGTGCCTTCCAATCCTGGCCGCACAATGGAGCTAATGCATCTGATTGCGGGGCGCTGGCTTTCAGCTGAAATGCAATCGACAGCTTTGTGTGTGTGTGTGTGTGTGTGTGTGTGTGTGTGTGTGTGTGTGTGTGTGTCAGTTTTCCCAAGGAAATTGGCAATCATTCTGCTAGGTTAAAGCGTGCCTTGGCAATTTGGATTTCCTGCAGATAAATTATTCAAAGAGCAGAGAATAGAGAGGGTTGCAGGGATGCGTAATGGGCTCTGCTTGCAAACTACTAGCTCCCATTGATGAAGCTAACAGCTGTGACATTCATTTTGCAGAGCACCTTTCCATTTGCAATTTATCTGCACCAAATGGTCAATAACTGAGAAGTTCTCTTCAGTGCATGTAGCTTTGATTTTAAAAGAGAACAAAAAAGGAGCTCAGCCACAGGAGGAAACATGAGTTAGCTCTTTAATACGAGGATGAGACTGTGAGAGACTGACATGGGACATGGAGCCGGGAGAATTTGATTTCTGGGCTGTTGGAGAGGAGCAGCGGTGGCTGCCTCCGAGCATCCGGGCAAAGGCACAATAAAGCCAGCTCTGCTCGATGTCTGTTTTTCTCCTTCCCAGAGAGTGGTGTGTTCTTCAGAAGTCAGCTCTCTGCTGGCCTCCCTCCCTGTGTTGTAGATGGAGGACCAAGGCCCATGCGTGGGCACCACCTGGGCTCATGGCACTGCTTGGCTTCCCAGAAGCCCCCCCAGGCCCTTCTGACCCTCAGCACACAAAGATGGGTCCCGCATCAGTGCAAAGATGAGACACGTCCCAATGTTTCCTGGATTTACTTTTGAGACCCCTTCACTTGTTCTAAGCATAAGCCAATCACGTCTCTATTTTTGTACAACCTAGAGATAACTGAATGACCTCTCACCTGTGGGGTGAAAGGGCCCCCTTGTCACAGCCAGGCCAGCCTGAGTGCCCACACTCTCTGTGGGGCAGTGAACTCTCTCAAGGGCATCGTCTGTGCTGTCTCTGTGAGCCACCTTCATTCTGCCACCAGGAGCCTGTCTTACAGCTTCCCTGTGCTCCTCACACTATCATTCCACTCTAATTAATATTTCAATAGTTCTGTCTTCGGTAGGAAAACTATGGGGAGGGGAATCATTTACAATAGCAAATACTTCCTGTTTTGCCACGTCCATTAACCAGAGAGTTGTCTCTTCACCCTTCCTTTGAATTGGCCTTGTTAGTGCCATATAATGGGTCTCACTCAAGGAGCTGTTACTATTTTGTTCTGTTTTGCATTTTTATAAAGTCAAAATTCATCACAGAAGCTCTTTTTAAATATAAAAATATAAACAGTTCTCACAGCACTGTTCTACCAAAGACCGGCTCCATTTCAGACCTATCCGTAGAGCACCCTTGTCAAAACTGGGTTCCCTAAGTTGGACATTTACAAACTTGGGGACCAAAAAAAGAAATGCAGTAATTATAAAGCCTTGAAACCCATAGATTTACCTGGATTCTCAGAAATATACTCAGAAGCCAGACACACAGCCAGGAAGAAAGCAGAGAGGACAGACTCTCAATGTCCAAAAATGTCCAGCCCAAGATTTTTCACGAGGTGTGCAATGAGACCTAACATACTTTGTGCCAATCTCTTCCTCAGAGCCTAGGTCTGTCCTCTGACCTCTTTCCCCACCCCCAAATTCAGGAACATCTGTGGTGGTTTCTAGAGGGGTCCCCCTCCCTCCTCTCTCTCATGCATTCTCCCTCTCTCACATCTTCCGAGCTTTTCCCCTCCACCCTATGCCCTGGTCTTCTGCATGGACAGCTAAGGGTGGGACAAAGAACAGAATTTATGCTGAGATTGTCCTGGCCTCAGCAGCTGGGTGGTGGGGTCCACACCTCAGGGGATAGCTTGGGATGGAGGGGACTGTTCAGACTTGGGAGCCTGGGTCGGAGTGAGGAGGCTCAGGGAGTCAGGACCTGAGGGTCTTAGGGCTGATGGCCTCAGGATGGGAGGTGCTCCAGTCCTGGGAAGCAGGAAGCATCCCTGAGTGGTCTGTGCCTCCCATTTCCCACCCTCTCCCCCTCACTCTCCATTCTGTGCCTGTTAATTTCCCTCATGGTCCTCATCTCAATGTGAAACAAGCTCATCCGGCCATGTTTTCAAGGTCACGGCCTCTCCCACAGGGCTTCTTTCACTGCTCAGCACTTACCATGTGAGGACAGACAGACAGACAGACAGAAAGTTGGCGATACTTGGAAATGTCTATGAGATCCTGGAAGTGGGGAATATGGCCAGGAGCAGTCAGAAGGGGTTGAACAAATATCAGACCCTGAAGCTGGGCAGCAGTTGCGGACTCCTGACCACGGGGGACGTTCGTCCCCGCCCTGGGCTGGAGGAGAAGCCAATTTCATATTCCATTTTACTTAGAATGTGTTCCAACAGCTAGCATAGCTGGAAAATTAGAATGAACCTAAGAAAAAATTTTAAATCCATAAGATTCTATGGATTATAGTGTCCCTGTGGGCAGGTTTTGGTGTTTTCCCTCCTGGGAAACCTAGACAAAAAGAGGGGGCATTCACTGGCTCCCAGGAGAGCAGGCAAACCTGCCTAGAAGGAAGGGGTGATGTGGGATGAGGAGGGCAGAGGAACATCACAGGAGTGGCAAGGAACTGGCTATCACCTCCTCCCCCCAGCCCCGTTGACTGCAACAGCATCGGCCAATGTCCTCTTTCTCTGGGGGAGGGAAGGGGTGAGGGAGGAGTAGCAATCTGTTTTGATTCTCTCAAGTGTGTGCAGCCAGGGCAATGCCCATTTGCACAGCACCACTGGAAAGCCCTTCCAGCAGACCCATGTTACCACCACTGAAGGATTTAGGGACAACATTCAAGGGTGCTCCTTGCCACTTCTTCCCACTAAGCATTCCAGTGAAACCCTTCAGAGCCCCCATCCCCAGCCCCATACACTGCCTACCTGCACAACCTCCCTGGCTTCCCATTCCTTGAGCATTTACCTGCAAGCCGGATCAAGGTCAGCCCGAAAAGCAGCCTTCTTCTTCGAAGATGTACACATTTTACAGCCTCAGGAAACCTCCACACACATCCCACTTCCCATTCTGTGCTCTATGAGGCTAAACCGCATGCCCGCACCTCTGCCCTCCCACCATGGCTGTCACAGCACCCCTAGTTCCTTGAAATGATAGTTCTGTGCCCTGATGGGTGGAGTCTCACTGTGTCTCTGAAATTCTGCTGGCATTCCAGCCATTGTTCGACCTACTGGGAGCTGAACAGAGCAGGCTTCTCCTTGCTTTGTAAAAAGGACGCCCTACGGTGCACTATTTAATACACTCCTTGGGAGCAGTTTTCCTAACATCTCTGAGCAGGGGATTGGGGCTCACTCCAACCCCCAAGTTAAAAATTATAGTTATATGGAGACAAACAAACAAACAAAAAACCCCAGGCTCTTACTGTAGAGAACAAACAGGTGGTTGCCAGAGGAAATGCAGTTGTGGGGATAGGTGAAACAGACGATGGGGTGAAGAGCACATTTTTCATGATGAACACTGAGTAATGGATAGTAATAATCAGTAATGATTATTGAATCATTCTATTGTACACCTGAAACTTATATAGCACTACATGTTAATTGTATTGGAAATTAGTAATTAATTAATTTTTTTAAAATTATATCTGTAGGGGCCCTTGGGTGGCTCTGTTGGTTGAGGATCCGACTCTTAGTTTCAGCTCAGGACATGGTCTCAGGGGCCTGGGATCGAGCCCAGAGTTGGGCTCCATGCTCAGCAGGGAGTCTGCTTGAGAACTCTCTCTCTGCCTCTGGCCTTTCCCTCTGCACGCATGCACTCTCTCCCTTTCTCACTCCCTCAAATAAATAAATAAATCTTTTTTAAAAATTACAGCTGTTGGGGTGCCTGGGTGGCTCAGTTCTTTGGGCGACTGCCTTCGGCTCAGGTCATGATCCCGGAGACCATCGGGCTGCCTGCTCGGTGGGAAGCCTGCTTCTCCCTCTCTCACTCCCTTTGCTTGTGTTCCCTCTCTGGCTGTGTTTCTCTCTGTCAAATAAATAAGTAAAATCTTTTAAATAAATAAATAAAATTACAGCTGTATGGTAGACACCTTGCTAAAAGAGTTATGTGAGGTTCCCTCTGTTTAAAACTGCAGCATAAACAGAATTTCTACTGACCCAAGAGTAGGAATCTAGTCACATCCAGCGAAGCAGGCCAGAAAGGTCATGCACAGTGGTGCCCCTTCCCTTGTCAGGAAGAAGGTCTGCCAGGCCTCCATGCAATTGGCCTTCTCCTGGATTCATATCTGTAGCTCTCCACTGAATATTACATGACTAGGGCCCAAATGTTTCATTCTTAAGGCCAAGAAGTGCTTTAAGGACCTTCCATCAATGCCTACTCCTTTTTCCTTAAGTCGAAAAATAAAAATAAAGAGCTCAATGCGCAGCACTTCCCCAAACCCACAAGCATCTCCTAACAGCCCCTTCTCAGCCCATCTCTGAGCTGTCCACATGCCTGGTGCTGAACCCAGAAACAGACAGCAGGCGATGAGCTCCCACCAGCCTCCAGACACAGAGGTCCACATCATTCACTCCGTAAAGTCAGTCCACCCTGGCTGTGTGATGCTCTGCTCTTCTGTGGCCACTACAGCCCCCCCTGCTTTGGTCTCCCCTAGCCTGCTCAGTGAACTCATACCACCGGGGCCAGCCCTGTAGTCCTTCTGGAAACTTAGCCTGTCAAAGGTACATCCTCCCTCCTTCTATGGCCTCTTAGCCTCTCTGTTCAGAACAGCAACTCAAACCCTATATCCCCAAACTAGAAGACTGTAACGGAGCAGTTGTTGCCAGGAAAGCCTGAGCACAGGCCACTAGGCTGCTCTCATCGGGGTCCTGCACCCTCTGAGCTTGTCAGCCGGCTCCATCCCTCACACACCTCCAACAATGGTCAAGACATGTCATCCAGAGCCCCTGACTTCTCTCTGAATGCTCAGCACTGGGAAGAGATGAGTGAGGCATTCACCTAGGTGCAAAATTAAGGTGGGAAACAAAAACTCAGTCATTAAGATAATGATTTAATGCAATATTTCAAAATACCAAAATTAATGCCAAAAATCCATGGTGAACAAAATGCCCAAAGTTTAAATAAAGATGAGATCCGTACTACCAATGTTTCTTTTGGCCTCAGGCTCCAACAGCAGAGCACTGACAAGCTATGGAAATAAAAGCAGGCATGGAGAACCTTAACAAGGTGCCAGGAGGAACCCATTAAAAAGTATATTCTAGTCATGAGGATCAAAGGAAACAACAGACATCCTCAAATAAAGTTGCTGCCTCAAACTCTCTAGCCCTTCCCATCCACACCCAGGGCATCACATCTGAGTGGCCATACCCAGCTTCCTGGCTAAGATCCTTCATGGGGGCCATCTCCATGTGAAGAAAATGTGAGACTGGAATCTGAGGTCCAGAAAGGAATGCCCAAAAGCCTGTTGTCACCTCTCCTTCCACCTCTGAAGGTCACTAGACCCTGGGAAGCCGGCGTCACCTAGAGCGCATCCTGGGCATTTTTAGAATTGGAGGTTTGTGTGGTTGTAAGCGCAAGGCATGTCCTGGGTTTGGGAGCCAAGGAGCCTGAGTCACCTCCATCCGTGAGTTCCAGGCAGGCATGAGCAGGTGTGTGTCATTTGCCTCCACTTGGGAAGATGGAAATTAACAAGGCCAACAGACCTCATGAGCTCCTGCAGTGAAGTCTACCAAGGATCCTCAGCCTGCCCGGGGCACAGCTATGGGGACAGTCCAGGTGTCACCAGACCTGGAGCAGGGACTGGGCCTGAGGTCTTTTAAGTTTACCGTGACCAGATCGCTGATGGTCCTATCCCTCAATTAACCCTCGATCTACTCAAGAGGAATGGTGACCAGGCCAGAAGTCACCCCCATACCCCAGGCCTGGTAGTGAGAAGGATGCCTTCCCAGACCCTGGCGGGGGGGGCAGTTGACAGGAAAGCGGCTGCCTTCCGAGCACCTCACCTTGCCGTGTCCACCCAGGAGGAGCCTCGAGGTCCTGCAGTTGCTGTATTTGTCTCCTTGTGTCCACCTCTGACTCAGCAGCTCACCCCGGAACTCATTTTCTGAGGGGTCAGAAAAAGAAAACTTAATGAAGACAGCTCAAGGGTGGGGTGGGGTGTCAAGATGGAGAAACTCAAAATGCTCTTTTCACAGGATTTATGTAATCTCCCCCTTTCTGGAATCCAGCAGAAAGATGTGCAAGGTCGTGGCTCCAGAGCTGTTCCAGGGACAGGGACAGGAGCTCTCTGAGGAAAACCAGTCTCTGATTGGGATGCTCATCAGCGGCTCCTGGCACCCTGCAAACGTGCACCTGCCTCAGAGTGGGTGTGGTTTCCACTAACAGCTGCTCCAACAGGGGACTGGTGCAAATCAGGTGAGGTGGGACACTTGGCCTCCCCTCAGCCCTGGTCCCGCCATCTTTCCTCTCCCTGTTTCCATCTCTCTCCAGGGCAATGTCTCCAGTTAATATTTAATTCCGCACATAAATTCACATGTCTAAGCAGAGGCTGAAGGCATCAGCTGGACATGACAAAGAAATGCCTATTCTCTGCATGGCACTCCCTGTTTCCATGACAACTAGCTTTCTACAACTGCAACGTTTCAAAGAAAGGTCATTAAGTAACCAACAATAAAAACAGGAAATGAGTGTTTCTGCATCCTGCTCTCTGCTTCTCTTTAGAAGTGAATTTGGATCCCGCTGTAGGTAGGTCAGCTCAGGGCTGTCATACCCATTATCTTTCTTTCTCTCTGGTTCTGACATGCACTCTAAATGCTGTTTTTCTAAAATTCCACTACTCCTGCCCCAGGCAGTCCTGTGGCTCTGGCCAGAGCATCCTCTTGTCTGAAAATGTTTCCATCCCATTAAAGGGCCTCCTGTGACCTCAAGGAGCACAGACACAGAGGGAAGCAGACTGGCTGTCAAGGAGATGGCCTAATGCAAGGTCTTCAAAGGAATGAGTAAAACCACCAGGATTTGACACCTACTGTGTGCACCTACTGTGTGCCTCCCTGTCACTGAGCTATGGGCCCCTGCAGGGGACCCTATGAGGACTGGCCTCCGCCAGGGAAGGGTGACCAGTGTGGCTCTTTCTTGGCTGGTTGCCCAGCAGTCAACAGCATGCTCCCAATGGGCCCCAGGCCACCCACCAGGTACTCACGTTCCTGTACCTCTGCTGGGAATGTGGGGCATCGCTTTGAACTCCCTGGGAAGATGCCGCAGGCATGAGGATGGAAGAGGACGTGCCCCACGAGGGTGGGGGGGAAGATATTCAGGAGGTGGGTCAACAAGAGTAACCCCTCACCCTTGACAGGGGGATGAGAGTTTCCCTTGCAACTCTGGTGACAGTGGAAACTGGGAGACCCCAGGCTGCAGAGTACATGGGGTGGACTTTCTACACATGCCTCCCAGCAAGAACCCTGCCCCTGGGGCAGAGCCGCAAAGTTCAGGGGGAATGTCCTATCACGGTAACATATGTAAATATATGAGCTAACTGGAGCAGTTGGAAGGAAGGACATAAGATTCTAAGATCTTGGCAGGAGCAGGATGGTTCCCTCCTCCTCACACCCCAGCAAGGCGCCCTAGAAGCTGAGGGGACAAGCCGGGGACCCAGTCCATTCTGCTCCCCAAGGAAGTCCAGCCAAGGTGAGCTGCAAGTCTCTATGAAGGGACCTCTGGTTTTCTGCGTGCCCCTCGCGCCTGCCCCAGGGGGGGCCCACATCAGCCCAGGCAAAGCACGAGGGTCTTCCAAACATCTGCTCCAGCATCAGCACCTCCAAACAGCTGCTCCTGCCTCCTCTGGCCAAAGGAGCCCAACAGCACCTAGTGACATTTACTGCCTACCCCTGGGATGTAAAAGTGAAATAAGACACACAGCCCCAAAGCCAGAACCTCACTTACAAGTACCCAGCTTTACTTTGATGCACTTTCCTCCTTTTCCTGGGAAATTTTTGGCAACAAACTATAGTCCTTATTAGAAGCCCAGTAAAAGGCAGCTGTGCCTCTAGCTGCTGGGAGCCAGCCCCGGGGGCCCTCTTTGTCACCCGCAGGGAAGTACGTGTGGCCAGGGGTCCCCACAGGCAAGACCCCTCCTGCCTACATGTACTGAGCAACTAGCACCCCAAGCTTGCACAAAAGCAGACCCCACACCCCAGACAACTACAGAGTCCCCAGGCCAGAGGAAGGCCGTGCACAGAGACATGGGGTTCCCATCAAGATGCCACTTCTAGAAGTCATGCAGCCGGCCAACACTCAGAGGGCAGCCGGGGGGGCAGAGGGTAGTGCAGATCTGTCTCCTGGCCCCACACCTGACCAGCAAGTCACCTCCTTCATCCACATGCAGGTGGGAGGAAAGAAACATCTGTGGATTTAGAGCACGTGTGGAAAGTGGCCACTCGGTGTCCTGTGCACAGTGAATGCATGAGAATATCACTTCATTTATTATCAGGAGTTGCAAGCGAGGAGTACATTTTCCTCAAGACAGGTTCCCTTTTTAGGTCTCCAGTGGGTTCTTCTGAAACCCTGCTGGTAGACACAAACAGCAAACAAGCCGCTTAGGGGGCAGGTGGCAAGGAGAGGGATACTGGCCATGGCCTGTCCCTGCAGCCTGGCCCTGTGCACCCTGCCTGCTCCATACTGCCCAGCCTCTGTCCCCACAGGGCCCCAAACTCACTTCTACAGGACTCTAGCAGACAGATAAGCTCCAAAAAGCAACCAAGACCTGTTAGCAAGATGCGTGTGGGTCCTTGGCGAGGGAACTCTCCTGAGAGACCAGTTGGCATCTCCCTCCCCTGGGTCAGAGCCGTGACACAGGCTAGAGTCCCGACTATCTGCTAATGGCACCCACCCACCCCAACTCAGATCCTGCAGGCCTGCAAGCAGCCCAGTCAGGTCCCTGAAAAGGCAGCATGAAACCCTCCTTCCCGGGGCGCCTGGGTGGCTCAGTTGGTTAAGCAACTGCCTTCGGCTCAGGTCATGATCCCGGAACCCGGGATCGAGTCCCACATCCGGCTCCCTGCTCAGTGGGAAGCCTGCTTCTCCCTCTCTCACTCCCCCAGCTTCTGTTCCCTCTCTGGCTGTGTTTCTCTCTGTCAAATAAATAAATAAAATCTAAAAAAAAAAAAAAAAAAAGAAACCCTCCTTCCCATATCTGGGGAAACCCCCAGGCAGCCCATCTGGAAACCCTTGGGCCCACAGGTAGCATCCATTTCTCCTTCCAGACACAAGTGTTTTGTGCCCACTCCCAACCCCACAGAGCCTTGGAGGGCTCCACACTGAATGATATGTCCTCCTAGTAGGTTCCTGGATCACTCTTCCTCTGGCTCTGCCTCAGCACTGACAGCCCAACACCTTCCTCCCTTCAAAGCCTCCCTGACCCTCTCCAAAATAAGAACAGAGGCCAAGAAGCCTGAGCAAGGGGTCAGGGTGTTATCGCAAAAAGTCAAAATGTTTTCAGAGTCTTCACTAGGTTTTGTGTCTCTGGTGACCATAGGCTGCCTTTAGAGCCAGACAGTGTCATCAACTGTCCCTCACCAAGCATGCAAAGGGGGAATGGTCTTCAAGCAGAGAGAGCCCACATTTGGGTTCTCCCATGTTCCCCCTGCACCAACACACCCTCACCAGAAGTCCTCACCACTTAGTATGAAATGTCAGCCCCTCCTCACCAGCCCTTCTCTGTCCCTGCTCTATCCCCAACATTGGGAAGGAAGGTCTTGCATGCTAGCTGAGCCAACCTCTCCATCTGGGTTTGATATCCCCTCCTTCCCACTACTGATTAAAGGGTACGTAGAGTATCAACATATTCTTCTCAAATATTTGATTACTCGCTCCAAACTGAACCCTTCCTCAGGCTTTACAATTCTTCAACAGGCTTGAGGTGTCCATGTTTAAAGAACACAATCCTCTGGACTCCTCACTCCAGCCCTGCTACCACTCCCTCTCCACCCCCTGCACAATCATGTTTCTTAAAGAACTCAAATCTGATAACTTTGTTTCTCACTCCCCACTCCAACTAGCCTCCACTCCACCTACTGCCCTCCACCAAAATGGTGGGTGGACCATCACCACCGATGTCTATGCCACATCCCCATTGTGCACCACTACACATGGACACCCTCCTTGTCTGGTGGGTGTTCCCCACATACCCCTGCACCCCAAGCCTCTCTTCCATCACCGTGCATGCTCCTTCTGTCCCACTCACTCTCCCCACTGCCATCCCACAGACTCCTCTTCCAACTCCACCCCTGCTCATAGCATCAGCTTCTCACAGGACTCAAGCTTCTCCTTCCCCAAGCTCAGCCACTGGCTCCTCAAGCATGAACACTGAGATCATCCCAGATCCCTTTTGGGACATCTTTCCAGAATCTGACCACTTCTGATCTCTCCAGCTGTTGTTTTGTTTTCAGAGATCGACACATTGATCCTTAAGTTCATATGGCAAGTCAAGGGACATAGGGTAACCAAGACAATGAAGCCAGACCCCTCTCACACCATACACAAAAATTAACACACCATTGATCACAGATCTAAATGTAAAAGTTAAAACTCTTACATAACATTGGAATAAATCTTCCTGACTTTGGGTTAGGCAGTGGTTCTTATGCGACACCAAAAGCATAAGCAACAAAAAAAAAAATGGATAAATTGAATTTCATCAAATTAAATTAAAACTTTTGCATGACAAACAACACCATCAATAAGGTGAAAATACAACCCACAGACTGGAAGAAAATATTTGCAAATCATTTATCTAACTCATTTGCAAATGATTATCTAATCAGTTCAGAATACACAAAAAAATCTTAAAACTTCAGAGTAAGACAAATAACCCACTTTAAAAATGGGCAAAATATTTCAATAAACATTTCCCCAAAGACAACACATAAATGGCCAATATACACATGAAAAGGTGCTCAAGATGCCTGGGTGGCTCAGTTGCTTGAGCATCTGCCTTTGACTCCGGTCATGATCCCAGGATCCTGGGATCCAGCCACACATTGGGCTCCCTGCTCTGTAGGGCTCCTGCTTCTCCCTCTGCTGCTCCCTCGGCTTGTGCTCATGCTCTATCTCACTCTCTCTGGCAAATAAATAAAATCTTTTAAAAAAGAAAGAAAGAAAAGATGCTCAACATCTAGTCATTAGAGAAATGCTAATCAAAACCACAATGAGATACCATTTCACACCCCCTAAAATGGCTATAATTAAAAACAGACAACAACAAGTGCTGGAAAGAATATGGAGAAACTGAAACCCTCATACATTGCCAACGGGAACACAAAACGCACAACTACTTTGGAAAACAGCCTGGCAGTTCTTCAAAATATTCTGTGCAAGTGCTCACACGTGGCACAATGTGGTGAACCTCAAAGTCAGACACAAGGATGACAGACCATATAACTTGGTATCCATGGGATGGAATTTACAGAATTCCCAGAAATGAGAAATGCACAGAGACCGCAAGTAGTTGCCTGGAGGGCTGGGCGGGGGCGGGGCCAGTGGAGAGTCAAGGCTCTTGCATCCAGGTTTTCATTCCAGGGTAACGAAAATGTCTGGAAATGAGACATGCTGACAGACGCACAGCCCTCCCTATGCTAAGGCCCCTGAGCTGTGACGGCTGAATTATCCTCCCATGATACTGTTCCCTAACAGTCCATGGCACACACAGGGGGGCCTCGGTGTGAGTCCCCAGGCCCACCGCAGCGCTCCCTCACCAGCGCTCCCCAGCTGGGCTGCGATGACCAAGCCGATGGACTGGACAGGCCTGCACAGCTCAGACGCCCTCTGCACTCTCCCGCTCGGCCCAGGGCAGTGAACCTTGAGGGAGGTGAGAAGGAGCAGGTGATCCTGCTGAACACCGGTCCTGGGAGAAAGGGGAGCTCAGGGTGGGTGAGGAGTGCTTCACACGGCAGGGGCCATGCGCGGAGGATTTCATGTGTTCTGGGTAACTGCAGGAGGGCCATGAAGCGGATACCCAGATCAAAAAGTAATTTTCCAACCACAAGAGCTACCTTGCCTCCCACTGCAGTGTGTGAGCTCCTGGCCGGGAGGTATGACCAGCGCTGGAGGTTGGAGTGGGCTGCCTTCAGTTCTCCCAGCCAGGGCCTGGTTGCCTCAAGCCCAAGTCCTGGTCGGCCTGGGCTACCCACCACGCCCTCTCCTGGAGGCCAAGGAGGGCAGGATGATGATGGGAGATGCAGCCCCCAGCCGCTTGGCAAGCACGACCACAGCTTCTGAGCCACCGGATCCGTACCGAGAGGGCACAAATACCCCTTTGCTCTCAGGATGTGTGGGCAGGATCATGGCTCTGCCGATCTCTCCCCTACCCTGGCCCCCTGTTCCGCCTCTGTCTGTGTGTCACTGGAGCTGCCATCCGGGGCAAGGTCCAGCCACCCCCGCCTGGGGCCCTCTGCCCTCCTCGGCTTTTCCAGGCCCTTAGGCAGAGCAAAACTTCGGCAGTGCCTTAGGATTCCCCCCATCTATTCCACATCACCTCAAAGCTGTGAATTGAATCTATCCACTGAAAAGCTGAGCCCTGGAATTGGGTATGAAAAAATCTTGACATTTAAAAGGAAAAATGTTTTTTCTGTTTTTCATCTCAATCTTCATCCAGCCCCTTAGCTCCCAGGCTTTCTAGCCTGCCGCTCAGACTTAAGGCAGCCGGAAAAGTCAAGAAGAAAGGGGTTAGAATAAAAATGTAGACATAATTTAAGGCCCACACAAAACCAACCTCATGTCACAGTAGACACTTGAGGGGACCACAGCCCAGAATTCCACCCTCTAGACCCAGAGACTCTCTGAACCCAAAACCCTGAGGTCCGGATGGTACTTCCTGAGGCAGGAAGACAAGGCCCTCCTAAGGCACAGAGGTCCGCACCACGTGGCTCCAGGGGCTGCTGGAGGCAGTCTAGCCTCTCTCCAAGTTCAGAGTAAGATCCTCATGCCAGATCCCTGTTCCCAAGACCTTCCCCACGTGGCAGAACCATGGGCCAGAACTGTGGGGTAGGGGGTGGGGGGTGCCTCTAGGATCCTGTGCCAGATGGACACATTCATGTCTTAGGAAGCGCCCTCCTCCCCTGAGTGGACAACAGAATGGGAGCCAGACCAGACCCCAGGACAACCAGACAGAGCAGACATGGCCTGGCCCAGCCAGTGGTGGGAGCTGGAGACTGTCTTTCCCAACTTGGGAAATAAAATGTAAAACCTACATGAAGAATCCAATACAAGATCTGGTAGGCAGAGGTTGTATACTAGAAAAGTTAATAAGGAGACAGAAACCAGGTGAGACCTGACAACTGACTCCAGAGTTCCAGAAAAGGAGAACAAAAAAAAAAAAAAGGGAGGGAAAAATTATTCATTAACTAATAAAACAATAATTTCCCAGAACTAAAGGAAATTATATTTTTAGATTAAAAGACCCACTAAGTACCCAGCCATTAAAAAAACAAAGATCTGCTCCAACCAAGCTGAGCACAGTAAATTTCTAAAATACCAGGAATACCAAGAGGATCCTAGAAGCTTCCATTAGGGAAAGGTCACAAGCGAAAGATATCATCAGAATGGCATCAGGTTTCTGAACAGGGAAGCAAGAACTTCAAAACTATAAGGTTGAAAATCAACTTGGGTGCTGTCTATGCACAGAGAAAATACCAGGCAAGGGAAATAGTAGAATAAAAATGCTTCAGGAGACACGTAGGCACGAAAACATGCCAGCCACTGGACACCAAGCAAGTCAGGGCTAGAGGGGTGGGGATGGTTATCTACCAGAAAAACAAAAACTTGGATGAGAAATAATTCTGGCGCATACAACTTGGCCCAGAGGTGAAAATAAATGAACAAAGACGCTGTTCAATGTAAAGAGGTTGCTCTGAGGGAAAGTAGCTAAGGAATCCAGTCCCGAGGCACGTCGGGTCTGTCCTGGAGCACAGCCCACGAACCCACCGTCCTGGGCACGCTGGGCCAGACCCCAAGCAAGAGGAGAAGGCCTCCCCGGGAAGGCCTGGCCTGAAGAGGAGAGCGGGGCTGTCCCCCAAAGGGTGGGTGAGGAGGGAAACGGGATTGATTAAATAAGGGTATATTTTAAGGGTGATGAAAACCAGGTTTCTCGCTGTTGGGGGAAGAAGTTACACATAGAGAAAGGAGGAAACCTCGAACGTACCCTGTAGGGAATTAGTATTGGAGTTACCTGTACGAACTTGCAGTTTTTGATCTTGAGAGAAAATGGAGATATAAATTCAGACATAGGGGCAATGATGCATGTAACTGTGTGTGCATGTCTGTGTGCGTGTGTGTGGGTGCATGTGTGTGTGTGCACACACGGGTCCATTCAGAGCCTGGGGACCCAGTTAGCTCCAGGTCCTCCCACGGAAACTTGCTGCAGGGGGCACTCTAGGCTCTGGCCAGGAAGGCAGCCCAGGAGCCTGGGCTGAGCAAGGGTGCAGCCAAGATCTTAGGGATGTGTGGGGACATGCAGCCAGTTCGGGTGACCTCACTGGCCCACAGAGACAAGCTTCGAAATAATAGTTATAACCCTTTGGATAAAATAAGTCATGAGTCAACACAGGTAGTAAATTGGTAGTTTGATGAAGAATGAAGTATTTCCGTGGCTTCAAAGTACCTTCCCAAATACTCATTAATTGGAAAGGTATCAAGAGTCATTGCAGGGCGCCTGGGTGGTTCAGTGGGTTAAAGCCTCTGCTTTCAGCTCAGGTCATGATCTCAGGGTCCTGGGATCAAGGCCTGCATCGGGCTCTCTGCTCGCCGGGGAGCCTGCTTCCTCCTGTCTCTCTGTCTGCCACTCTGCCTACTTGTGATCTCTCTCTATCAAATAAATAAATAAAATCTTTAAAAAAAAAAAAGGGGGTCATTGCAACAAGAGGTTGTGAAACAGCAAGGTCTGACCCAGTGATCAAAGTAACAGTGCGAAGCAGGGAGGAGAGCCTGAGATGTGGGGAGGAGAGCCTGACTTCTGCGTGGCTTCACATAAGCCAAGTTCAGTCTCGGGCAAGAGCCAACAAGCCCAAACTGAAGGGCTCTCTACAAAACTGACAAGCATTCCTCCAAAAGGTAAACATCGTGGCGATGACCAAACACGTAGCGGGTTCTGAGCCCACCCTGCGAGACAGCTGGAGGCATCTGAACACCGCCCGAGGACCAGGTGTCCGTACCAGTGACGGTGACTCTGGTGGAGAAGCCCTTCTTTGTAAGAAACACCCCCAACAAGTGTTCTGGGCGATGCGCATAGATGTGGCTCAGGAAAAATGCGTTTTGTGCTGTATTTGAAACGTGTCCATGAGCTTGAGCTTCTTTCAAAATACATTTTCACAGTAACAGGGTGTGGGGTGTAGCCTCAGATACAGGTGATCAGTGGAGGCCCCCCCTGAGGAGGGCTTGGGGCCGGAACCCAGGAGCGGGGTCCTCAGGTGCCTCCAGCTGCACATCCCCACTTCCCACAGTCCCGAGGGCTGCTCCTGGAAGTCCATGAGACTAAAATGTTTCTGGGCCAAGGCCGGCTCCAACTCAGTCACGCCCCCGCCGGGCCTGGCATCGCCCCAGAGGGCCCAGGGAGAGCCGGCCAGGGTGGGCCCTCAGGAGAGTCTAACAACCTGGAAAATCCAAAAGAGTCACCTGTGCCCTGAGACCCCTCATTTCCCCTTCAGCAGTTCCCAGGCCTCAATGACCTCTCCTCAGCCCCCCCTCCAGAGGCGAGACCCCCAGGCCTGGAGGCCCTTCTCAGCTCCGTGCAGGAAGAAGATAGCACAGAGGCAGTGGGGCTCCGGTCCTGGATTTGGGGAGTCTGGAAGCAGTGTCAGCACCCCACCCACTGGACCACCTTGTGGCAGGAAACACGATGGGAGTCCAGGGGAAAACGAGGGCAAGTTTTCCTCTCCCTTTCCATTTTTTTTTTTTTTTAAGCTGGAATTCAGAGAGAAGTAAAATAGAGACTTGCTGAGTGGAGCAAAGCAGACCTGCTTTTGCTGAGTTTAGGTGAAAATGAGAGAAGGGGGAGGTAGGGGCAGGGCAGTCGGCAATTCCATAGCTTTGCACATTTCTCTCATTATTTTCCTTCTAAATCAGCCTCACTGGTACTTTCTCTGTTCTATAAAAGCCAAATCCAAGCCATGTCCCTGAATCTCTCCAACAGCAGCTCACTGCTGAGAAAATAATGCAGATGTAACTTCCCGCTTCATACAGTTTCTCTTCCATTTATATGCAAATAATGACCTTTCACCCAGTCTGTCTCAAAGAAGTGTTTCCTTAAAAATGCAAATAGCATGTTGCAGGCAGTGACTGGGGCAGAGTCTTTCTTATATTATTATTATTATTTCTTTTAACCTTACAAACGCTGTAAAAACAGCAGCTACACTGCTCCGCGGTAATAATGACTTTCCAAGCCGAATCACAGGATGGCTCTCCGGCTCTCCGGGAGGCCTGTCAGTGAGCCTGCCGGGAGGGGAGGGAGGAAGTCAGGATGGAGGTGACAGCGCTGGGCCCCAGGGCGCCCAGGGTCCCCGGTGAGGCTCAGTGGGCGGCGACTGGCCTCCCACACCAGGCCAGAGCCACAAAAGAAAGCAGCAGGACAAAACCGCTTAGCTCAACCCCCTGCTCCACAGGGGCACTCACAGGGTTTTGTCTAGAACCTCCCCACTCCAAGTGGGGTTCAATTGTGACCCCAATCCCCACCTCCATCTCTCCATCCACACTGGCAAGACAGATAATCAAATCTGGAGCCCAGAGCCTTGGCACACACACTCTCCCCTCCATATAAGGAGCCAGGCAGCTTCCAGGAGCCCCGCGTTTCCCCTCCCAGGAAAAACAGAAAATTAGAGAGAACAGGAGGCTAGCCTGAGGGAAATGGGTGGAGCTACTGTTTCCACAAGGGCCTCAGGGTGAGGGGCTCCCTCCCACTGTCCTTGACCCACCCCACTGACCAAGCCAGGCTGCAGGCCAGAGGAGGTGCTGGGGAAAGGGTTCTCTTAATTGCCTGCACCCACTCACAGTTGGGTGCAGGCAACTCACCCAGGCCCCAATTCCCCCCACAGGACCCAACCACTCAGCAGGTGTCCATCCTGCTGCTCTCCAAGGCCCAGAGCCTGGGCCACATCAAGGGCTCAAGAAAGGAGGGTGTGGATGGTGACGCTGACCTGTGGGCCTGCCTCACTGAGCTGAATTCATAGATACCTTTCAGACCCAGCACAGCTAGAGGGGTCTGTCTCAGTCATGGGACGCACACAGAGGTCCACAAAGGGAAACAAAGGCAGTGGGAAAGGACAAGGATGGCTCTGGCTTTATCCAACAGGCTGGGAACCAAGAGGGCTACTTTCTGGGCACCCTCCCTGTTGCAGATCTCTGGGGTCTACAGGCTACACACTGACCTCCCAGGATCAGCAGGGGCCTTCTCTGGAATTCTGTTCCTATGCCTCTTGTCCTGAGTCCCAGAAACCCCTTCCTTAGTCAGAACTGTCCAACCCCAGGAAAGGAGAAAGGGCCACTTCCGTGTTCCTGGAAACCATACTTTATTTAGGCTCTTGAAGGTGACCGGGCTAGAAGGAGCTCTCTCTTGTACAAACAGAATAAAATCTGCTCAGCGCTCCCTTTAGGGTCTATCCATCCCTTTGCTCACATGCAACTCAGTGAGAGGGCTCTCAGGCACCCAACTTGGGAATCCAGGCAGGAAACCAGGGAGAGCACTGTCCAGCCAGTCACAGGCAGCCCTAGGGGTGGGAAAGATGGTTTTGACAACAGTGCTCTTTTCTCCCACCCCCAGGCCCTCTGCAGGAAATGGAAGCATTCCTGTTTCAGGGGAGAAGGATGAGCCCCAGGCAGTTGAGAGGAGACAGCTCCTTCCCAGTGAGTTTAATTGTAGCCCCAGCACCAGGGCTCAGGGTTGCCCCCAATTTTGGGGTGGGGGAGGGGGAACCCACCTGTCATCCTTCTAGCACTGCCCAGAACAGCCCACCCTCCTGCCTTTTAGGCTCAGAAATATTGGGTTGTTGCCTTCCCGGTCTGGATGGACTGTGCCCTGCACACCGAGAACCAGCACGCAACAGAATTTGGAGGAAACAGAAACACTTCACACAGATCACAGGTGATTGGCCTCCGAGGGACTTGGGGCAGGAAGTGGGCCCTCGCTGAGCGGGCGTAGAGCCCAAGAGCGCTGGTAAGAACCGGCCCCCTGTGCACACACGTGCTCATGAGAGTGCTCTCCGGGAACACGCCCTGGTCACAGGGACCACTGCAGACGCTGGCGGGGCGGCCCGCACACGGAGAGTGTGACAGGTTCCATACCCAGCAGCAGGCTCTGAACTTGGGAGCTAAACACGGGATTTGCAGCCAGGCGAGCCAAGCCCCCCCATTGACATGCTCCAGCAGCCTTCCGGGGGCACAAAGCTTCGCCAGATGCAGTTCCGATAACAAATCCACCTCTCTTCTCCCTCCAGGCAGATGCACTGAGCACTTAGACCCCAGACTTCTGTACTTGGGGGCCTCCGTGAGCTTTTCTGATGGCCCTGGTGGCCTCTCTAGGAAGCATCAAAACCGCGGAAAAGAGGAGACCACAGGCACTGGGCCCTTCACAGACTGTGGAAGCTGCTGGCTTGTGTGTTGTTAGGAGGAGAGACACCCCCCCATTAGCCTGCTTTGGCATGATGAGGCTTCAAGAAGTCCCTGAGGCTGGAGTTGGAGCCCTGGGCACAGAGGCACCAAACAGATCACTTAAAAACCTAAGCCATCTCGTCAGAACAACGGAAGAACAACAACAACAACGTCAGGCCATTAGCAAGTACTAACAAGGGGCGCCTAGGGGGCTCTGTTGATGAAGCATCTGCCTTTGCTCAGGTCATGATCCCCAGGTCCTGAGATGGAGCCCCAGCTTGTGCTCCCTGCTCAGCGGGGAGCCTGCTTCTCCCTCTCCCTCCCCCCGCTGGTGATCTCTCTCTCACGCGCTCTCTCTCTCTCTCTCTGTCTCTCAAATAAATAAATAAAATCTTTGGGAAAAAGAAAAACTACCAAGAGGCACTCTTTAGTTTGAATATAAGTTTTCCACGTGCAAAACAATGATTAATGAACCAATTCACTGTTCAGTTAGCAGTCCCATGACTGAGCAGGTGGCTCTGATCTACCACGTGTGGGGAATCCTAGGACAGCCACTGCCCCAGGAAACCCAGGGCTGAAGGGACCCCCGTCCCAAGCTCCTTATTTATATCCCAGGCAATGCTCTGGGTCCACAAAAGCCCTCTCGGAGAACAGGCTTCCCTTCTGGTCGGGAGACACACAGAGCTCGACTGCAGGAGCAGTCTTACTGCCAGGATCCCACAGGATCCCCATGGGGGCAGAGACTGAAGAACTTTGGAGTCAGGGGTGCCCCTCGAGGCCCTCAGAGCTGTGGGCCCCACCTCACAGGACCGTACACCCGACGTGTTTGTTGCTGTCCATCTGAGGTCTCCTAATGCAGGTACCAGAGGCCTAATGGGGTTTTCAGCTCGGGCCCCGCAGAGAGAACCTCAGATCCTCTCCCTCCCAGACAGAGGCCAAGTAGCCCCGGAGCTCCAGGGATCCTCTCCCTTCTGCTACACCTCTAATGTGTAGTTTTCAGGCAACAAAATGGAAAAAAAACGAGAGGACCCAGATGGCTCCTGCCGGCACCCTTGGACTGATGTCGAACATGATCAAGGTGTGAAGCCAGGCGTGAGGGTGAGGTGGGAGCCTGGCGGGTTAATCTGTCAGCAGCTCAGGCCATATGGCGTGTCCTCTTTTCCTCCCAACATCTAGATCACGCGCACATACACACACGCACACACACTTTTGCCCCTTGCCCACCACCCTGAGCAACACAGGGAGACGCAGCCAGCCAGTCCTTCAAGGGCCCATCCTACATGCACCCTCCCAGCAGCTCTGTTCCCAGGCCCTAGCCCCTGGCACACTGCCCCTTCCAGTTCCCAGGGCTTGTCTGAAGGAAACCGCAGGCCTGGGATCCTCATCCCCACTCGCCAACCCCTCCAACCACGGGACTAACCCCACAGACACAGGGGTATTCTGTCAGGCTGGGGCAGATTGGAGCTGTCCTCTGAGTTATTTTCATCCCATCTGATTGAAATAACACTGCATTTTTTTAAGTGCAAATTTAAAATGAAAGAGGGATGAAATGCGGGCAAAGCCCCCTCTCACAAGAAAAGTGCCTTTGCTCCTAATGTCCTGATGCATGAGCCCGCAAGAGGAAAGGCTCGCACATGAGCCCGCGAGGGGAAAGGCACGTAAGGGGCCCAAGGCCGGCCGCAACAGCGCAGACGATGGACAGGGCACCAACTGCAGGTATTAATCTGTGGAGCTTGATACAAGCCTGGGAGCAAAAGCATTTTAAGTCAAGTGAAAAACATCTCCCTCCTTTCATTTTGAGGGTTTTCTTTTCTTATTTTTTTATTTAAGATTTAATTTTTTATTTATTTGACAGAGAGAGAGACCACAAGCAGGCAGAGAGGCAGGCAGAGAGAGAGGAGGAAGCAGGCTCCCCGCTGAGCAGAGAGCCCGATGCGGGCCTCGATTCCAGGACCCTGAGATCATGACCTGAGCTGAAGGCAGAGGCTTAACCCACTGAGCCACCCAGGCACCCTTGAGGGTATTCTTAAGTGACATTTGGGAAAGACAGAAGGTACGCTGAGAACCTGAGACCAGAGGTTCCAACAAGCACACTGGGCTGGGCGGCAGGCAGCCCATGGTCAGGGACCCCCAAGGAGGACAGGCCTGGGGTCTTCAGGGAGCACCAAACCTGCCTGGGGGGCAGGACTTGTGGCAGCTGGGCTCTGTCCTTTTGGGAAACACAGCATTTTTCAGGCTGACTAATCTCCAAATGTTGCTGGCTCCCTAAGACCCTTTTCCTATAAACTCACACCACAAAATTCCAATTAAAATTACATCGATAGACAACCAAACTCTGGTTTATTCATGAGTGAGTTCACAAGGGAAGAGCAGAGAGGGTGGCTCTAGAAGCAGGGTGGAGTGGAAGGAGGGGCCCCCAGCCAGGCTCCCCTCTGAAGCCAACAACAACAAGATCTGGGATGGGTCTTCCATGGCCAGGACGGGAGCTGGGTTTATCTTTCCCATGTGCCTGAGAACCAGGTAGGTTGTGACTGTCTTCCCAGTGCCCTGCCTGCCCTAGGATCAGGTGACTACGGACAGTCCTCATCAGCCTGGCAGATACACCTCGGCACTGCCAGCCAGGGTGACTTCTGACCATGGTGTTCTGGTCGCTTCTGGTACCACCCTCCCCAGGCGGGTGGGGGTTGGGCAGCCCCAGGCCTTGCTCACTCTTCAGCCAACAGACATGCCTCTTTTTTTTTTTTTTTTTTAAGATTTTATTTGTTTGACAGAGAGAAACACAGCCAGAGAGGGAACACAAGCAGGGGGAGTGAGAGAGAGAGAAGCAGGCTTCCTGCTGAGCAGGGAGCCCGATGTGGGACTCGATCCCGGGGTCTCCGGGACCATGACCTGAGCTGAAGGCAGTCCCTTAACCAACTGAGCCACCCAGGCTCCCCAGCAGACATGCCTCTTGCACGAAGACCTCCCAGGAGCCACTCAGCCCCCACCAGCCTGTCCACTGCCTTGGGGTGGGGGGAGCACTTCTCTGCTACATTGTCAGTCTGCTGTGCCTGCCCAGGCGTGTGGTCAACCCAGCTCTGTGTTCGCACACTCTAGCCTCCCCAACCAGAGTTAGCACAGACCCTCCCTGTCCCACACCACATGCTCACACAGAGCTCCCCCTCCCTTCTTCCTGCCTGGGTCCTCCTGGACCCTTTCAGCGACACACATCCCACTCTCCCCACCACCCCACCTCAGCCCAGAGGATGACAATGGGGCCCAGAGGGGAGGGGCCTGGGCTCTGGGCAGCACCGGGGAGATTGCCCTCCTCAACCAGGGCCAGGGGCCAGCCCAGCCAACTGGCAGGGAATGGCCCGGGGCAGGTGTGCGGGGTGGGTGTGTGGGCGGACAGTGTGCATGCCCCACAAGAGACCCCATAGCAGCACACTCTGCCATCCTCTCCCCAGTGCCCCCAGATACAGACAGGACTTCCGCAGAAACACTGCTGTGACCCACCGCCCCGGCTGGACCGAGCCCCTCATGGCCCTTAAGTCTCTGCCTGCAGTGTCCCTCCCTCGAGCACCAAGAGCTCTCAGGGCAATGGGCAATAGCTGCCCTCCCCAGAATCTTCCAAGTACACCAGAGCATTGGCTCTGAATATTTGGGGCTGCCTCCAGACCTGAGGCCAATGCCTGAGGGTCCCACAAGCCCCGTGGGTTACACTTCAGCCTGAAGCCGCTCCCCTGCCCTGGTGAGTTCCCAGGTCCACATCATGGTCCAGGGAAGTCAGAGCTCAGGTGGCTCCAGGAGGAACAGGCCCCCATGTCAATCACAGTCCATGCTGAGCCCCTAGATCCTTCAACATCCTGTGAGATCTGGGGGTTACCAGGGCGGGGGGGCCTCCATCCCCAGCTCCAGGGCACAGACGGGTCACTGAGCCACCACCTCCTCTTTGCAAACAAAGTACCCTCTAAGCCTGACCAACCCCATCGGCACAGTGAACAGCTCTGGGGAGACAGGCAGAGTCCTGCCCTGCTGATGACATGGTCCTGGTCCCCACCGGCCCTGAAAAACCCCAGTCTTGGTTCTCCCACTCTTTTGTTTACCATTAATTAACGGGGCCATATGGAAGGAGGTGATAATCACAGCCAAGGACCAATGGGAAGGGAGCCCTGGTGGCCAGGAGCCTGGGCCTCTCCCCAGCACCCGCCCAGCTCCAGGCAAGGGCACCCCACACCAGGCTGGAGTCAGGGCCCCTCAAGCTCCCTCAGCATCACAAGGGGCAGGGTCCAGGCCTCTTCCAAGACTGAGGCTCACCCCATCCAGGTTTGTCCCACACCCCCTCCTGCCTTTTGTTCCCTCCGCCTCAGAGATGTCAGCTCTCTGGTGGTGGTGGTGGTTGTTTAGACTCCTGGGGCAAAATCCCTCACTTCCCTCTCCCAAAAGCATAATGATAATAATCACTGTCATTAGCACCATCAGAGTGACACAGTGTGACGGCCCATACCTCTCAGAGGTTTTGTTTCAGAAATTACATACCCCACTGGGTGAAGGGGGCAGTGAGAGCAGAACAGCCCCTCATGGTGAGGATCCCACCACACCAGAGTCACCGGAGGCATATTTATTTCCTGATTCACAAAGAAGGAAGTGAATCCAAAGGACAGAACAGAGCCCCAGCCCCAGGACACATCATCCCACAGGCAACGGCATTATGTTGTTCAACACTCCTACTGCCTTCCCGGCCCAACCCGATTTCCAGTTTTAAATACACAAATCCAGTCCCACTAAGATTATAAACAGCCACACTGGTGAGCCCCATTCCCCCAGGAGGACCCAGCAGTTTGTCTGTGTGCCTATCCCACAGACACATGCACCCAAAATGCTGTTCCTTAAGTTTAGAAATACGTGGCACGCAAAGACAAAATGCTCACATGACCATCTTCCCTCCGTGTCTTGGATGGGGGGCTCACACGAGGTAGCAATTCTGAAATCCCCGCTCCAGAGAGGTCTTCTGCTTAAAGAGGCAACATTTCCCCTACCACATAGCGGCCGGGTCCCACAGCTGCCGATATATCTGTGTTCCCCGTCCAGAAATGCACATAAAGTTTCCTGTCTTGGTACACGTTCCCCTCAATGTCTTTTCTGTCAGACGCACTACATGTCCACTAGACTCTCAGGGAGGCCAAGTGCGTGAACCAGCCAGGAGGGGACAGAGATAGAGAAGGAAAACAGCCACAGGCAGACCCGGTAGGAGAAGAAAGCAGAGCAGCTTTAAAAAGCCATCCCCAGACCCGCTTTTCGTGCAAAGAACGCCTTCATCTTAGAAATTAACTCAGCTCGCACGCCCTCTCCCTGTTTCGGTCCAAGGGGAAAAGGCAAGCACTTGGATATCTGCCTTTGTCAGCGAAAGAGCATAACATGGACTTACCTTTCCCCACAGCTATTGTCTGTCCTCCTTCAAAATGACATCACGGAAAGCAATCATGAAATTTACATGGGGGGGTGCAGGGTGGACGGGGGAGGAGAGGGGAGGCAGCTGCCTCCCTTACAGCGGTCACATGTGGGGAAGCCTGTGTGCGGGTTTCAATTAAATATCTTCTCCCCTTCGTGTGCGACTCCTAAGCCAGCTAAAGGCGACGTCTCATTTACTTAATGACCGCTCTCATTAGCAGCAGTGGCACGGGCTGGCGGAGAGGCTCCTTTGTAAATACGCTACCCATGAACCCTTGGGGCTCCAATATATCTGTTTACTCTCCGAGGTGAAATAAATTTACAGTATAGCATCAGAAAGACAGATCTGCTGACTTGGAAAGTGAGAGGTGCCCAGGCTGGCAGAGGCCCCCATGTCCTGCCCCGGGCTTCAGCCCACAGAAGGCAGCTGTATTTGCCCACACTGAATCATAATTAATATGCAGCATGATTGGGGTTTTTTATGCAAAAAAACACACAGAAGGGCATAGAGCGTCACACCCGCCATACTCACCCCCCCTGTGCTGTCTCCACCAGTGGTTCAGTCCAATAATTCCTAATAGCAGCAACCGGAATGACAGATGCCCTGGGTTAGCACGGATGCAGCGAAAGTACTTTACAATATTTATTGGTGGTTAGGAATATGACCTACCATCATAAAGAACGGACTGCAGAATTTATTACTCAGATGAACGGGAGGGGTGCACAGTGGTTCATCTGAATGGTCAAGAATCACCTACTTCAAAGGAGAGATATGTATTTTTTTTTAATTCGTAAATGGTGCCTATAGCCACAGACCCAAAACTAAAGTCACACACACAAAGAAGATAGCGGGGAAAAAGATATTTTTCTTTCATCACACACTCTCTCTTTGGCTTAAGTTTTAAAATAACAAAATCCTCTCAGTAAGAGCCTGTATACAAGTCCTCTGTGCCCCAAAACCACTGCATTAGCTTATCCCAACCAGAGGGAAACACACGGCTCAAGTTCTCGGCTCTGTCTTTCCAACTCTTTTTAAACAGCCTGCAAGGAGCCACCCAATGAAAATCAAGCAGAGGAAAAGACATCATGCACACAATGGAAATGCCCACCTGCACTTCAAGCAGCCAACTTGTTTTCCATTTTCAGGGGTAAATGTAGGACCATCCGGGATAAGAGTACCCAGGAGCCAGGGGATAACTGCTTGCTATCCAAACTTCCTTCTGATAGGTCAGGCAAGCTAGTGTCCATGATCGTCTTCAGGTTGTTAGTAACTGTGCCATGAGGCAAGACACAGGCTGGGTTTTAGACACTCATGAGGAGCGGCTGTCTAGGACCAGTGCAGAAGCCAGCCGGCCCCGCGAAGTTCACGGCAGAGATTTCAATACAGTAAATATCATTTCCTGCTATGTTATCCAGGAGCACAAGCCCCCCAACTGAATCAGCTAAATGGCTCAGGGTACCAGAAGCATGAATTAGGCTCAAAGCATTTAGCTTCTTCTAAGAAAGCATGTTTTGAAAATCAGCTGAAACTCTTCCACAAGGCATTGCTGCAGCCCACATTCCATGTGAACCAACAAACTTCATTCTAAAGGCAAGTATGTTCAGTTCTTAAATACACACATATTCTTCTCAACAAACAAAATGCACAATGTGCTCAGGGCAATCTTGTAGACTGAGTAAAAGGAAATAAATGCAGGCGTTCACTGGTCAAACTGAGGATGAAATATTAATTAGCCAAATGAGAACAGTTTGAGGCTCCTGCAATGACTGCCTACCATTGTTTTTATTCTTTTGTGAGCTCATATCCATTAACATAGAAGGACATATTCAGTAGAGAGCACCCCTGAAAAGCCATTTTCTGTCTCCTCTGGACACGCTGTGAGTGCTGGAATATTTTACATCCCAAACCTTTGGCATTCAGAAATTCTATTAAATTCTTATCGGCAGGCTGCAGGCTGAGGCAGCCTGCACGCCATTGTTCCCCGAGGAAGATAGAATCAAAGGGAGGGCCAGTGCTGAATCAGCCGTATTCCCCAACAATACCCAGTGTTTCGTGAAAGTATTTATTCAGATACGTGACAGTCAAACTTAGAGGACATCAACTAAGAGAAGCAACAACAGGGAGAGATCAGTATGTGGACAACACACAGCTCTGCTGTGCATAATTAGTTTTCTAGGTAACATAAATCGTATTTGTGCAAACTTCTGCCTCTCAGCATTGCACACCTCCCCCACGGAGCAAGCACAACGTCCTGAGGAGTGTCGCTCTCGTGGTTGGGGTCAGGCACCTGAGACTGCTTGGGTGAGCATCTCTGAATATGCTTGGAAATTTCAAATCCAAATCGGTGCCTCTTCCAAGAACCTGGAGAGAAGCCCCGGGAATTCCCACTGGGAGGTTACAGTTGAATGAGTCGTTTCAGAAGATGGGTTTTGATGCGTAAAGGTTCAAAATCTTTAGCCAACTCTATCTAGAGAACAAAGAGGGGTCACAGGCGAGGAGCAAGGAAGGGACCGGGCGGGCAGCTCGCTAGGGTCTGGTTTCTGGCTCCCGCTGGAGCAGCGGGTACAGCGCGCCTGCGGTATGATCAGCACTTTGGACAGCGCTCCCTCCCCCGGAGCCGGGCCCTTTGTTCTCCGCACACTGACGTCTTGTCAGGACTCTGGGCTGGGAGAAGCGATTTCAAGCCCAGACTCCCAGCCCCGTCAACGAAGGAAAACAGCAAGGTGTAACTGAAAACTTTCTGATACAGGGTGAAAGCTGTATTTTTTTAGTCACAAAATATTTTATTTTCTGTAACTAAGGAGTACTCAGTCATTTAAGCTTTATTTCATAAAAATCTGTGGGCAAGTTGCATGTGAGTTTTAAGTTTGGGATATACACAGGGGAACAACCTCTGTCTGACCGGAGGCTCCCCCGAGCCCTGCACAGGGAGAAAAGAGGGAGATTTGCAAAGCCAAATCTGTGGCTGCCGCACTTGCAAAGGAAGTGCTTTGTGGGACTTGGGGAAAGCAGGCTTAATGATTGCTTTGCTGGTAAGGTCATTCCAAATAAAATGTAATTACTTGTGCAAATCTGCACACAGAAATTCCAAGTGTCAGTTCATTTGCTTCATAAAAACTCTTTCAAGTAATTTTGGTCTAAACTTTCTGCATCTGTAATTGGCACCTTCTCCGGTGACCAGCTGGGGGTGAGAGTTTTCTTGTTTCCTTCTGAAAGCTTCCCTGCAGATGGGCGCCCGCCTTAAAGCTGCAGACGACAATTAGGGCCGTTGTGTGTGGAGCCGAGATGGTCAGCATTAATATTGTATAGGAACAGCTGAGGGCGAGGGGCCGCTGCCCCAGGCAGGCTCTGGCAGATGGAGCAAACAAAACCGAGAGCCCCTCTTACCAACACCCTGGGCTGACTCTGTGTGCCTGTCTCACACTTGCTGGATTGTGAGCCTTTCTCACACACACACACACACACACACACGCTCTGGGCCATATTGTGCGGTGGTTTTATGCCGGGACATCAAACATACCAACCCTCTGACACCGTGTGAACATACACACACATTTGGGAGGATGTTGTGGGGTTCTCACACTGACCCTCCCCTTATACTGTATTAGTATTGCAAACAGAGACACACACGCGTGGCAACTCTGCGTGTGAGGGAAACACAAACAGTGGTAGTCCCAGTCAAAACCTCTTTAGGACGGCGAGTCTCAGGTGGACATTGGTCCCACACAGACTTTCTTTCCCCACCATCCCCCAGAGTCTCATGGCCCCTGCTTTGGGGCACATACAACCCCACCCACCGCCCTCACCTTCAACCTCCAAAGGCAAGACAACAAACAGGGCAGCGTTCACAGCTTCACGACACACACAATCCACTGGAAGGAGGGGCATCAGGCCAAAGACCCTGGCCTCAATCAGGAGGGAGCATATGTCTATCACTTCCTCAGCTGCCCAGAAAAGGACACTGCGTGTGGACAGACATCCAACTAATTAGTCCCCTTGGTGTCCTGGCAGAAATGTGTGAAGAGGCCCAGGGAGGGGTGTGCAGGGCTGGGGAAGGTACGCACCCAGGAAGGTCCCACAGAGCGTCATCCTGGCTGGGCGGGCACACCTTCACTCCGAAGCCTGGACACACAGTCACATCATGCTGGAAAAAGTTGCTCCACAAACTTCTGTGTCCCCGGGCCCTGGGGAGCCTCCTTCTCATCCAGCCAATCAGGGCCAGGGAGCCGATAATCACAAATTGATGCCCTGCCAATGAGGCTCCCTTTCACACACAATGGCCTGGAGACCCCAGACAATGAGCCCCTCCTGCAGGTGGGGGAAGGCGTAGCCTCCTCTCGCTGGAGGACAAACAAATGAGGGAGGGGAGGGGCTCTTCCCAAAGATACTTCCTCCTCCCCTCTCCCACTTTCCTCCTCCCCCTGGATTCTTTCTCCCCTCCTCCTGCCTCTCCTCTCCCCTCCTCTCCCGCCTCCCACTTTTCCTTCTCTTGCCACACTCCAGACAATCAGGCCAGAAACCTGGGGGGAGGCCAGTCTGGATGGGGTGGGGTGGGAGCAAGTCTGGAGAGTCCTTGCCTCTCCCTAAAGCAATGGCTGCCAAGGGACTGCCTGATGCTCCTGAACTATGGACTACCCATCACTAGGCTGGGAGGCTTGGGAGCAGGGGTGGGGGAAGATGAAGGGAGGTCCAGGGACTCACTCCCTCAGAAGTAGAAGGTTAGGAGATGTGGGAATTGCAGGCACAAGGGAAAGAATTTGGCTTTGGACCTCCAGCTGCTCCCCAAACCAGTGGTGAAGAGGACAGGGGTAGATGGTGGGGTTGGAGGATGAAGGAGACCTCTCTTGCCTCATTCCATGTCCAGACCCTTCACTGCCCACCAAATGCCCTTTGGAAAAATGACTGGACCTGGCTGGGCCCTCCCAGCTGCGAGGCTAGCCATCCCCTCCACCAGACTTCCCCGATGCTGGGAGGAAGCTCCCACACACCCCCAGAAAAGGCCCCCATCCCACCCTCAGCTCTGGGTGCTGGCCTGCTCCTGAGCAGGTGTCCACCCCCCAAAGGGAGAGGCCTGAGTGCACTGTGCTGCAGCAGAGGCCCATCACAGGAGTTTTATGTTCACTGACTCTAGGGCAGGCCTGGAAGCTAGGGCCAGGTGGGACTCTCCAAGCCAGAAAGGGCCCCAGGCATGGACCCCTGCAAGGAGAGAGGTCAGATGAAGCCCTGAGCCTGCCAGAGCAGAAGGCCTCAAAGCTGCCCTTTCAGGTGATGAGGTTGGGTCTCTACCCTCACAGACTCACCCTTAAGCAAAGGCAGTTGATGGAAGACCATCCATCTGCTCAGGCGAGCTGGCGTGCTGGGCACTTGGGGCTGCCTTCCGGGCTGGAGGAATAGGTGAGAGAGTTCAGCTTCAGTGTCCTGGAGCCAAGTAGATCCCCTAACCCCTCACAGCCCTGTAACTGGTTGAATGTTGGCACACCTCCAGTGAAGCCCCAGTAATGTCAACTGGCAAGAAAGGGACAGCCAGATGGCCCAAGGGGAAGAATGCCCCAGGTCAGGCTGCTGAGGGTCTAGATTTGGAGTGGGACTCCAGAGTGCAGCCCGAGCCACTGGGTGGGGGCAATGGTTACTCACCGAGAAGGGGAGCTGGTGGGGGGCAGGTTAGTGGGAATCAGCTGCTTGGCTCTCCCCAGGAGCTGGGCTCCAATCTGAGGTTCAAGGCCAAGATCAGTCTGGAAATAAAAGGTGAGTCACCTAGTGAGAGGTGGTACTAAAAGAGCCTGAAGGGGCGTCTGGGTGGCTCAGTTGGTTAAGCGACTGCCTTCGGCTCAGGTCATGATCCCAGAGACCTGGGATCGAGTCCCACATCGGACTCCCTGCTCAGCGGGAAGCCTGCTTCTCCCTCTCTCACTCCCCCTGCTTGTGTTCCTTCTCTGGCTGTGTTTCTCTCTGTCAAATAAATAAAATCTTTAAAAAAAAAAAAAAAAAGAACCTGGTGAAGTGGTGGGTAGGTGGGGCCAGCAAAAGCGGGAACTAGGCACGCTGGAGGCAGGGAGAGACACATAGGAGTGCTGGCTACAGATGCCACTGGGGCAGGGTGGGAGGGCCGCTGAGGCTCTCGCTGTCCCTCATCTGCAGTGACCAGTGTGCTTGCAAAGAAGTGACTTCAGGTGACTTATCTAGCCCTCCTGTGACCCCGTGTCCTCATCTGCAAAGGGAGAGCAACAAGGACACCCTCCCTAGGGGGGGTCCTCTGATGGGGCCCACACACTTTGGCTGGTGCTCATTGCTAATGATCTCCCATTCCCTCACATCCTCTGGCCTCTCAACCTTGGTGACCCCCCAGAATCTTGAAGGGTCTCTTCCCAGAACCGCAAATAGCACCCGATTAGGACTCCCTATACATTCTTTGGATATAGTTAGTTGAGACTGGTTATTTAAAGTGACAGTGAGAGGAGTGTGGGAACACTGGTGCTGTTTCCTTTACTAAAACCAAACAGCGCGGGGGGGAGGGCCCTGGGGGGCACCTGGGGGGCTCAGTCGGGGAAGGTCTGCCGGTCTGTTGTCAGCTCAGGTCATGATCCCAGGGTCCTGGGATTGAGCCCCGCATCGGGTTCCCTGCTCAGGAAGGTGTCTGCTTCTCCCTCTGCCTCTGCCTCTTCCCCCTGCTTGTGAGCTCTCTCTCTCTCTCTGACAATCAATAAATAAAATATTTTTTAAAGATAAAATAAAACAAAACAGCCTCATAATCCGTCATATGAAAAAACCACTTGGACAAGTTCCATGTCAGGTGACACAAAGAATGTATCCTCTGAAGGCCTGAGGGGCCGCAGGGGGTGGTCCTCAAGGTTCCTCCACTGCCGCCCCCCAACATCCACCACCCACCCAAGCCCATGCTGCTCACAGTGAGCTCAGGGACCAGCACAATTGCCTACAGTGACCTAAAAGCCCCCAGAGAGCTCCATCTGTAGGATGCGGCTCTAGCTCATCCCTCCCGCACCCCTGCTCCCCCTGCGGCTCTGCGTGGGGCCATGTCACCTCCCTCCCTCTGACCAGAGCACAGCACCCAGTGCAGCTGCCCTGCCCAAAGAAAGACTTGCCATGGGGAGCTTCCTGCTGGAGACGTGAGCAGCCCCAGTGTGAAGCATTGTGCACCTGAAGAACCACGAGAGGGGGGTCTGCCTGGGAGGGCCTGGTGGGAGCTCCAGGGGCTACAGGGTGCCCAGGCAAGGAAGACGTTTTGGATCATGGTCCCTGGAAGTCGCCATATGTGTGCCCAAGCAGCCCTCCAGTTCAGCCTCTTGTGTCCCCTGTGGGCCCAGACAGCGAGCATCAAGGGTCGTGGTGCAGCTGTGGACAGGCTCCTCTCCAAACCCCAGGGGAGCCAGGAAGCCCAGAGCAGCATCTGTGGGCCAGAGGAGGGGAGGCAGAGAGAGCAAATGTGTCCAGCCATGAGCTGGGAACAAGCCGCTGGCTCTGCAGAACCATTCTGGGCCCAACCGGGCGGGACCAGGGTCAGGACTGGAAGCCTCCTGAGGACAGAAAAGGCAGAAAGAAGAGAGCAACTGAACTGCTGGGAGAGACAGAGGACAGCCACAGAGGCAGAAGTGGGGAAGGGCTGGAGATCAGGGTCAGGGGGATGGGACCCAGAGACAGATACAGACAAGCAAAAAGGAGACCAGTGTGGGATGAAGGGGAGACACAGGCAGAAATCAGGTGGGCTTGGACAGACAGATGAGGAGAGAAGAGAGAAGGGGAGGGAGGGGCTGTGAAGGGGACAGCTGCCCACATCCAAGAGGAAGTGAACCTGTGTGGGAGCCTCCCCTGATTTTGTCCTTCTGCTGTCCTTGCACCCGCAGGGAACAGGGCTCGTATGCCTGTGCGTGCCCGTGCATGCGTGTGGCGGGAGCGCATGTGGAGTGCTCCTGGGTGTGGGCGCCCTCAGCTTCTTGCCCTGACCCAGCCCTGTTGAACTCTGTAAGCAGCCCGGAATTCTGCTCTCAGAACAGGTGGCCTCACAGAGCAAGCTGCCCAGAGCCCGCCAGAGAAGGAGGCTGCGGGCCGTGGTGGTGACAGCCAGGGCTGGGGGCATCACAAGAGCAAAGCCCGTGCCATCAAGGTGGGTCCACAGGGAGGGGAGCCCCCAGCAGAGTCCCAAGAGGGCAGCCCCTGTGCTTGGACGTCCCACCGCCACCAGCAGGAACAGGTTTAGAGCCAGTGGGTACTGGCTGGCCACGGGCTGAGGTCCAGGAACAGCACTTGGGCCACCTTGGGAGAAGCACTCCCTCCCAAGACTCTGTCCTGAGATGTCCAAGCTGGAGCCCAGGGCAGGCTGACCCCGGGCCAGCTTCCACCACACCCCATACTGTGGCCTAAGAGCCAGCCAGCGGCCAACACCACCCTCTGCTTCCTGGGTGAGTGAAGGAGTGAAGGGACAGTCCCCAGGGCTGAGGGGCCTCCCATCCCAAACAGGGTCCCAGAGCCCAGAAGGGGAAAGGGCAGCTGGGGCGCTCGACCGAGCTAGGGGAGGGGATGGATCCTGGCGCGTGTTGTCCTGTGATCCCGGCAAAAACACTAACCCCACCAAGGGGGCCAGGGGGTATGTGCCCACTGGTCACCTAACCCACAGGCCTCACCCCTGAAGAGGAAGAATAGGAGACACTCCATCCAGGCCAGGCACCCTGCCCCTGTGCATTTGGAGCCTCACAAGGCCAGCATTGTCATCCTGACTCGTGCATGTGACTGACAAGGGCTGAGGCCTAGGGTCGGGCCTCCCACACCACAGAGAGAGGCTTCAGTGGTGCCTTCCTCATGCAGGAGCTCACTGGGAAAGAGTTCTTAGGGAAAGCCTTTGATGAGGAAAGGGTCCCACCGCAGGCTGAAAGGTAGAATGGGGGGGAGGGGGATGATGAGACTCCGCTGCTAGTCCCGGCCCTGGAGTGCTGGCAGGGAGCATCTGATGGCAACATGAGCAAAGCCAGAAGGGCAGGAAGGCAGCAAGGATGATTGAAGAGTCCCTGGGCAGATGTCTAGAGGACACATCCACAAGTACAAGCACGGGAACACAGGCCTCAGGGCTTGGGTCTGCTCAGCCCAGGGCGGCCACCTGAAGCACTCCAGACTAATAGCTCCACCCAGGGCCCCAAGCCCTCACCTTTCCCTGGACCCCAACCCAATTCAGTCTCTAGATGTCCTAGCCTTCACAGGTAAGAGCAGCTTGGAACCTTCCAAACTCTGTGCAGCCCTCCCACCCATCACACACACCAGAATCCTAAACCTCCTGGATGAGACTACAATGAGCCCATGAACAGCCCTGACCCCTCAGAGCCCCAACTCTGCCATCCATGAGTGAATGGTTGGGTTGGGGGCGGGGGTGGATAGATGAATGGATGGATGGGTGGGTGGGTGAGTGGATAGATAATTGGGTGGATGGATGGCTGGGTGGATGGACAGGAGGATGGAGGATTGGTGGATGGTTGGGTGGGTACATGGGCTTGTGAATAGGGGATGGGAGATGGGCACATCAGGTTTCCTAGTGCAGATCAATACATATGGGAGAGGAGACACCCAGAGTTGGACACAGGGGACACAGTTCACTGAGGTCACCAGGAAAATAATCCACAATGCCCCTAAAGCCCAGAACCCTATGTCCCCCTACCTACTTGACCCCTAACACATACACACACACACACACACACACAGCCCTGAACACATATGCAAGGGAACCCATGCACAGCCAGAGTCCTAAATGATAACACTGACCCAAATGCCAGGCACTCCTGAGTCTGGAATGAAAGAGGGACAGGCCAATAGAACTTGGCCACCCTCCAGCCCAGGAGCACAGGCTGGGGGAAGGGGGCCTGGAAGAGGCTGCTAGGAAAGGACCCAGAGCTGGCTAGGAAGTGGGTACAGCGAGACAGGAAACTGCCCAACCTTCACCAAGGCGGTAGCAGAACCTCGTGAGAACAGGAGAGTGAGACCCTCAATCCATGAGATTCCCAGGGAACTAGAAAGCCAAGATCGCCAAAGCAGGACTGCCAAAACTGGGATGTGGGTCCAACACTCACATTTTAAGATTCAACGCTTTTCACAGTTGGGCAATTCACTAGATCATTGCTGGATTAATAGGAAAAACATTTCAGACATTCGGTGACATCAAGGTCTGTTGCTGGACGTGCTGAGCCCCACCCCTGTGGAGGGAACCCCAAAGTCTTTGTACGAGTTCACAGCTGGGCCACACCCCATGCCCCCCAGTCAACTCCATTATAAGCAAGGAACTGAGCTCAGACAGTGACTAAGCAGAACAAGGCTCCGGGGGAGCTAATGGCAGAACAAGGGCTCCCCAGAGGCTCCAACACAAGAGCCCGCCTCCCCAGATGGCCCGGGAGCGAGGCCACAGCTCCGAGAAGGAGGTAGGGGAATAAAACCCACTTTGCTAGTGGCCATTGTCCCACCACCTGTGCTCCCTCTCTGCGGCCCTCCCAGCGTGGGCAAGTGAGCCCCACCCCCACCCCTTCAGCTGCGGCAGACTGAGGCACCTGTATGCAAATCCCTGGGGTGGGGGAACGGACCAGACACTAGCAGGGTGCCTGAGAGGAGGGCCTGGAGGAGGGCAGCCTCAGGGGAACCCGGTGACCTTGTGGAGACATCCATGTGCTCGGGTGGCCATAGGCCCCCACCCTAGAAGGGATGAGCAGAATCAGGGGAAAAGGGGTTGGGAGCCCTGGGCCTGAGGGATAGGACACTCAGAGCTTGGGCTTACAGTGGACCCTGCGTGAACCTGAAGCTACAGCTCGCCCATTCACGCAGCTTCAGGGAGCTGTGGGGTCTCTGTGGAAACACTACAGGCTCGGCTTTGCAGAGAATAATGAAGGTCAGGACCGGAGAGGAAGGACGAGTCGTGACGGGTAAAGGAGCCCCTTGCAGGCACCTGCTTACTGCGGAGTATCATCCCTGTGTTTCAGGTAAGAGTGATTTTACCTGTTTTATGGGGTCAGCAAAGTGAAAGGACTTCTTTGGGGTCCACGGAATCAGGCCGCAGTGGAGGCCCAGGGTTGGTACAACACCCTCCATCCGCCAAGATAGACTGTAAAGCCCAGAGCCACATGGATGTTCCACAGACATCACAGCAAGCACACAGGCCCTAGGGCAGGGAACAGGCCTTCACGAGCACACTGTGTACACAGAGTCTTGGGGTCCCAGTCAAAGCAGCTGAGATAATGGGACGTCCACATGCCCCCACCCGTCCCATCCCACATTCTTATTGCTCGTCCCGGGCCCTCCCCAGCCCACCCTGCCCTGACTCCTATGCAGACACTTGCTTCTAAATCAAAGAAGACGCCAGACCCCACATTAGGCTCTAAATTAACAAGACAGCCTGCAAACTCCCACCTCTCCCGCCATTTCCCTTTGTGCAACTAAACATTCATCTTCAGTGTTTGCAAAAATGCCGATTACTCCCAGCGCCGAGCAGGAGGCAAACCCAGGTAGAAAAGCCACAGGATGGGGCACCTGGGTGGCTCAGTTGGTTAAGCAACTGCCTTCGGCTCAGGTCATGATCCCGGAGACCCAGGATCAAGCCCCACATCGGGCTCCCTGCTCAGCAGGAAGCCTGCTTCTCCCTCTCTCACTCCCCCTGCTTGTGTTCCCTCTCTGGCTGTGTTTCTCTCTGTCAAATAAATAAAATCTTAAAAAGAAAGAAAGAAAGAAAGAAAGAAAGAAAGAAAGAAAGAAAGAAAGAAAGAAAGAAAGAAAAGAAAAGCCACAGGAGGATCCTCATCTGGGGCTGCTGTCTTCAGGTCACAACTGCCGCCTCTGTGGCCAGCCTCGTCCTGGGCGCACGTTGGGTTGGAAGCCCCTGGCTGCCCACCAGCCTGCTGTGGACTGAGGGGCCCGGGCTGGGCAGCTGAGCAGCCAAGCTCGGAGCCACATCCTCCTCTTGGCTCAACACCGAAGCCCACTTTGGACCTGTCCTTGGCCCGGCCCCGGTCACCCCGGCAGCCATACCAGCCTCCTCCTTGGGCATTCCACCAACTCCCCAGGAAGACCAGGTCACATGAACCCAGGCTGCCCCGAGGCCCTAGCCCCAGCCCTGGCTACAGAACAGACCTAAGCTGGGGATGGGGGAGGCGGGGGGCTCGCTAACTTGCGCCCTCTGAGACTCAAGCTCCACTCGTGGACAGTTCCTGCTCCTGGAGCCTCACAGGTACTCTTGAACAAACACTGAGGGACCCAGGGAGTCTCTTCGTGAGGCAGGTCCTATGATGTCCTGCTCAGGGCCTGCAGCAGCTGCCCATAGAGACCCTCTTGCCTCACTCCAGCCGTGGCACTGTGCTCCCCCACAGCAGGCTCCTGGGGCCCCTCCCCTCCTACAGAGGCGTCTCTGACCCCCACCCAGCCACCCCAGGCCCTTCATACTTTCCCCAATTTCGGTGAGCTCCTGGGTGTGTGCCTGACAGTTCTCTGCGGCACTCCCTCCTCCCACAACAAAGATGGGGCCGCCCTTCCCGCAGCACGCCCAGGGCAGGGCCTGCCCACTCTCCCCACCGCACCCTGCCCCAGCATGGTACTCACCTCATTCTCTACAGTGGGGACACGATCTATTTCCTGAATGAATGCTACAAAGAGAGGAATAAGAGACGCACACAGCTCACCTGCTTCGGAACCAGTTAGCTTCCAATCTACTGTGGCCATCTGGGTCTCCGTGCTGAGAGAAGGGGCAAAGAAGCCATGACCCACAGTAGGGAACTCTGCAGCCCCAAATCAAGTGACTCCCTCACTGCCTGCTCCCAGCCGCCCCCACCCCCGGAGGTCTGCAGACCTTTGGGGTCACCCAAATCTTCAGAGTCACCCAAATTTCTACAGGAAAAGCCAACACCGTGATCCTGTGATCAGAGACAGGAACACCCCACATCAGTGAGTCCAACGTGCTCCGAGCCCCTGGGTCACAGAGTCGCTGGGCCAGACCGGGACATGGACAGCCACCTTGCTGCTGTGCAACGGGCTGGCTGAGGGGCACACCAGCTTCCAGGTCAGCCGTGGGCAAGAGTGGGACCCTTCAGCGCTGTCTCCTGCCCTGACACCGTGGTGGCCTCCTGCCAACCCACCCTAGATGGACAAGATGACAGAGCCACCTAGAGAGGATTGGTTGTCTCAGGAGCATGGTGGGTAGGCTCCCAGAGCCCATCGGAGAGTGGGGGGGCCCCCAACCCCAGCCAGATATCCCTGGATCAGCAGATTTTGTCCTCGAACCAGGCTTCAGAGGTAAAAGTTCTCTCAGCTCACTGAGACCTCCTGACTCCACTCTGCCCAGTCACTTGGCCTTGGGACCAGCAGTTCTCCAAAAGTCCCTCCAAACATATAGGACCTCTAGCTGGTTGACCCAGCAGGGGCCTGGCTGCAAGAAGGATAGCGTGGGAGAGGCCATGGGTACTGCACTCCAGGTGCGGCTGAACCTGGTACTGCCCAGCCCCCGCAGGGAGGGGACGCCTGCCCCCGCCCCAGGAATCCCCACCCACTCACGGACAGAGCCCCTCCCTTTCTTCAGGGCCCCACCACAGCCGCCTCCTGAGTCCCAGAGCACACACACCAGGGTGGTGTTGCTCCTACAGGAAGAATTAACATCCCGGACACCCCAGCACCCACCCCAGGCCCACGCTATCGCCCCGAACCCCTCCAGCAGCCTGTGAGGCAACTGCTAGTGTCCCCAGTCCACAGACAGGACAACTAAGGCCCAGAGACAAGAGTCATAATTCAAACCCAGGGCTCCATAGAGCACACTCCGTGAGCTCCACTGTCTCGGAGGAGAACCCACATCAGGGAGTTGTGGCTGGCCACACACAGGGGCCATGGCATGTGTGTCCTGTGTGCCCGTGTGTGCGAGCGTGTGTGTATGCGTGTGTGCACCCCCTGTGAGCACACCCGTGGTCACACGTCTGCGTGTGCACATCTTGTTCAGGTTTACCGCACCGTTGTATGTGTGCCCGCTCATGTGTTTGCACATCTGTGTGTCGATGTGTGAGCATATACATGCATATCTGTGCATGCACTTGTGTGTCAGTCCACACTCACATCTGCATGACAGTACCCCAGGGGACGCTGGAGGGGACTGGAGCTGGAAAGAACGTAAGACCCCCTGGCCCAGCCCCTGACCGCTAGAGGGCCCCGCGTGGACCGGCCTCTAGCAGCTGATATCTAGTGGGTGTACAGCAGACATGGCTGAGGTCCAGCCCTCCCTGCCCATCCTCACCATGGTCTACCTCCCTGTCAACCCAAGGCCCATCCCGTTGCCCTACACACCTCTCCTCAAGCTCGGAGGCCTCCTTTGAGGTGGACAGGATGCCTCCTCCGGAATGAGGCCCCTTGGGGCCCCCACTCCCACAGGGCTCTCTGTGTGCTGACCATAGCCAAGGCACTCTCCAGTCACCCATCGCCAAGGGAGCGGGCAGCATCCTCCCTCCAGAGGCTTGCTCAGCACCACACCCACCCGGGGGTCCCTGCCCTCCACCTGCACCCCCAGCACCATGCCCCTCCCCCACGCATGCATAGCTGTACCTCTGCTCAGGGCCTCTCCCATTGGGCTGGGATCCTCCTGAGGCCCGCACCTGGGCCAGCGAGATTGCCCTCCTTCCAACGTGGGCCCGAGGCACGTCCACAGACCACATCCACAAGTGGCCCGCAGCTACTTTGCCTTCTGGAGGTGACACCTGAAGGGTCTTCATCTCCTTGCCTCTCTTGGGCAGTTTTTCACATTTCTCCTGCAGTGTGGGGCCCTTGTGCTGTAAATTGCTTTAGGAAGTGAAAAAGTATAATGGGAACAGTGAGCCCTGGGAGAGAAAGTCCTAGCCATTAAGCATCACTTGAGACCCCTCCACCTTCCTCTGGTCTCATCCTGTGTCTCTGCAGAAGCCCTCAAGGGAGCAGGGGCTGGGGGGCACAGGAAGCGGCCCCTCTCTACTGGAAGGCCTCCAAACCCGGGAACAGGCACGCAAGGTAAGAAAGGAGGTTTGGATGAAGCCAAAGCCGACTGTCTATAATGTGAAGAGTCCCCCAGATTTGAGACTATGCCTTTTCAGGTGGGGGACATCTAAAACATTTTCTGTTTTGACCTGATGGTGACATAAGTTCCCAGTTCTCGGCAGCTCTGTGGGTGGTCCTGCCATGTTTAACAGAATTTTACCAGTTTGTGAGATCTACCAATCTGGAGCCCACTGCCTTATATGTCTCCACATCCCTCCCTGGGCGGGGGGCGGGGGCCTCCCATTTACACTTGCCTGCTCAGGGGCTGCCATGGGGTCGGGGTTGGGGTATGACTCTCTGTACGTGCCAGAGCCAAGGGTGGCTGGGTGACTGGGACGGGTGAAGGCCACCAGCAGGCATGGCCAGAGACAGCCAGAGTAAGACGGGGTGACCGGACCCAAGTATCAGTGTAATAAGTAGAGGTGGACTGGTTCCCTTCACCTCCTGCCATCAAGGGAAAAACACCCGCAAAGCCCTGCCTGGACCATTGGAGCTGTTGGCAGGGAACTGTGGCCCAGCTTGGCCTTAGGGCATGTGAGGGCATGGGGCGATCTCTGCTGAGTTAGGCAGGCCCCTTTCTAAGCTGGAGAACAGATGG